>OZ007569.1:56023558-56098558 GCA_963931925.1 Onchidella celtica | reverse complement strand
CACATTCACGATCATATATACGTCCCTGTCGGTGGCCAGACTGCCACGATTCATGTGCTGCGACTGTCCTACACGACAGCGTCACTCCTGGCCTATGTGTGGCCTTCGGCCCTATGCTGGCCTATCCCCTGTGCTCACCGTAGGCGGCGCTTCGGCCCGTCCCCGGCACCAGTCCTCACTGGAAAAACACTACTCCCAAGTCTTCCGACTGCTCTCCTTATGTTCGCCCTCTGGGGCTTTCTCCTGCGTCCGCTCTCTAGGACGTCTTAGTGTGCAGTGATAGTAATACAGCGCTCTCGCCTCATTCAGACCCCCCCCCCCACTCACAACATGCACGCTTTCCCTTACCCCGTGGCCCGTGGGTTAACTCTATTCTAACCCTCTTCTCGTAACTACTGATCCTCGCTCACTCGCTCGTGACAATGACCTAATTTATTTGAAAGAAATTTGGACAGATAGGAGGTAGCACAGGCCCTGAAATAACACAGATTCTGAACAGAAATACAGAAAATGAACGCGTAACTTCCAAGTTAAAATCATGCAGAGAACAAAGCTCTTGTCACACCATCAGTGAGACCATAATACTGCAATGTGGTAATCTCTGAAGTATGGTAAGGGATGCCAGTAGGATGAACTTTACAGTGTTTCTGCTGGTCTCGACTGTGTGTCTACTGACGTGGGCTACAGTCACCTGTGTACATACATTTTTAAAGACATAACATACATGTACTACTATGATTAAAAAAAACAAAAACTAACGAGACTGGTCTAACGGTGAAAGCAACCAATGAACGCACTAAATTAATGCCTATTTAATCTGGAAACATTGGTTGTTTGTCATGAAAATTGGCAACATCTTATTTTAACCGTTATCAATTGACATGACTTTGTGATTCGGTTCGCTTTGTTGTGTTGCCAAGAAGACTTTTTTTTTTTTCTTGAATATGCTACATAACATTTTCTGACTTGTTTGACATGAGAGTTTTCCTGCCTTTTCTCCAAGAATTTTGTAGAGTCCTGGCTATTTCTAAAGAACAATGTGTGTGCTTCGAATTTTGCCACAAACTCGGGAAAACTGCAACTGATACTTTCCATGTGCTGAGGACTGCTTTAGGGGCAAAGGCAATTAGCAGGCCACGATTCCGTTACGGCCGTCGGACTTAATCATTTTTGAGAAATCAAACCAGTCTCATTATTTTTTTTTTAATCGTTGTAATGTGTCTCCTTCGAACATAAAACACCAGCAGTGATCATCAGGTACATAAAATGAACTAACCTAATAAGGTAACGTTAACAGGATCTTTAAAGCCTTGCTTCTTGAAACAGATGATATTGATGATGTTTGTCACTGTGCCAATAATAGCCATGATTTCACCAATGACGGCAAAGTTGACTGCTTGTAGTATCAATCTGACCTCGTCACTGACCAAACCCTGTGATGTGGATTTGGCCGGGTGTAACAAAGGTGCCTCTGTTTGAATATCTTTGACCAAATGTGTGGAGGAGTCGTTAGGGAAACCAGAGTAAAATACCTCAATTTGGTCAAGGAAAAGTGGTGAGCTTGTTGTCCACTTTACTGTCACTGCCATTTTCTGTGGAAGTTGAACAGATTTTACATGTTTTGTTAGTTTGTTTTTTGTTTTTGTTTTTCTTCAATCCTAGTAAAAGTAGATCAATGAATAGAAACTTTTTAAATGGCCGAAGTAAGGCTTCATTAAACGGCAAAACTATTTCGAAGTAGACGGGAATATCTAAAGGTCCAAAGAACTTACTAGTCAGTGACACAATGGCAATTTATCTGTTTGCTTGTTGGTTAATCAGTCCGTTTACTTACCAGCCAGTCAAACAAGAAATGAGTTGGTTTGCAGAATGGGTGGATGGATGGAAGGATAGATGGATGGATGGATGGTTTAAATTTAAACGTTCAGAATCATTAAATGCATTGGTTACATATATCCAAGACTTTATTCAGAATCAGCGTACTTGCCGACAATAGGGGAGATAAAACGACTTAAATAAGTTAAAAGTTTGATTCTGTTATTAAAAAAATATCTCGTCAATGTATGCAGCACATGCATATCCAACTGTTTCAATCAAAATTCAATAGCCCAGACATACTTTCTAGTATCAATCTCAAATCTGCAGTCTTTAAAAATGCCCCAATACTACCTGTTCACAGTGAATGGATATTTTAAGCCAGTGTGTTGCGTTCATTTCAAACCATTGCATATATAACACTTCCTATAGTTTTGTCATGTTCCCGATTTCGGAATGTTGATTTGAGGAAAGTAGTTTTTTTACTCACTACCAGTCCCCTGCCACTGAAAATAGAGACTGCTAAAAAATGCTCAAATACAACATGGGATTCAGTTCATACTGTTAGCTGTTTTGCCAATAGGCCTGAACTAATGTCGGGTTTCTTTTCTGAAGAAATTACATGTCATTCATGTCTTGGTATTAAATAAAGTCACAGTACCTGAAATGAACATTTGTAAACAAAGAACACTACTTTTGTTCACACATGATACAGGGATAGCGACGCTTGTGCAACCTAAATGCACGATTGGTACCGCTTGACTTCGTGTTTTATTCGAAACATTTTCTATGAATGTGCCAAGAACCATATACTGTCGCCAGTTACTGTGTGTAACCAGAGTTTTCGTTTTGACATAAATTCAAAGAAAATGATTAGTCGATCTGTCCATGTCCACATACCTTTAAAAAAAAATAGTGATGGAACCACGGATAATAGGCCAATGACAACTGGTAAGTTGATGAGACCAATACGACTGTACCGTTATCCTTTTAGAAGATTGACAGACAGGTAAATGAACACTGTTCCGGATAAATGACACTATTGAGTGACACTTTGGCTGGAACATTTATTTGCAGCTGGATAAACAAACTGCAGTAATTATTCAAGAAAATTACTTAATGATAGATTTTAATGGGCGTGGAATCACCTGGTATCCAAGACAGTAGTGCAGATGTCAACACATTGTCAGTCATGTGACATTCCGATTACCACACGTTTACCTGAGCAATTATGCTGTAGTATTGATTTTGTATTCAGACTAATGTACTGGTATCAATAATCACGAGAGATCAAAGATTGCTTGACACGAAGACTACTGTTCAAACAAACAAAGCAAACAATAGCTATTGAGTTTAAAAGAATTTTATATGGCCCTGCCAGCGAAATGCAAACATACAAAGCCATAAAAAAAATGCATGCGTGATACAAGAATATCGAAGTAATTATTTAATTTGCACACGGCAGAAAGGGTATTGATATTCCTCTCTCCTCTTTTTTTTCCAGATGCAGTATTTGATGTCGTACAGGTGAGAGGGAAATTGTTGACTGATTTTATTTTTTTGTTGTTGTTTATTTCTAAATCATAGCTTTGAGTGAGCAAACTCGTATCAAATTGGCAGACACGTCAGTGTCAGCTTATGTAATACGTTTATATTTATCTGTGATAACACGTTCTGTATTTCAAATTAAAGTTTCCTTAATAATTTTATTATCAAAACTGTAATTTGAAAATTGTGGTTAATTTTTCAGTAAGATAATCGAAAGTATCATCTGTGCGCAGTCTGTGAAATAAATGTCACATGCAAACATTTTTACCTAATAAGGCAATTCACGAATTTTCTATTTTTCTACCTTTAAAGTTGTACGGTGCCAAAATTAGGGCAGTTCAGGGATTTCAAGCGTCCAACCAGGAGAACATTTTAAATAAACCGTCTGTGAAAGATTTTAAACTCTTCATCTGGACCGGTTGTGTTTACTAAAAGAAGAATGAATCTTAATTCCTTGTTGTATTGTTTCATCTCGATCCTCGACGGTTAGTTCGACATTTCGTCCCTTTAGAATGAGAAGCTTCTAATTGCCTTTCGTCAACTCCCGAGAAGCTGATGATTGAAGTTATGATTGAAGTTTCATGTGCTCATAGCTTATAGTAGCACATTTTTTTTTCTTCTTAAAAAGACTTACAAATGACCCAAAGTAACCGCTTGATATTTTGACATACAACGGAAAAGGCCTGTAGAAATAATGTGTAGTGTGTAGCTCAATCATGCAAAAAGTGGGGATAGAACCTTGTCATTCTAAGGGCACGATTAAATTTTGTTCTTTCCTTGTGTGTGTAAATATCGCCAGTTAACTCCTTTTCGCCTTCTATATTTTGTTCTTTTTCATGCTCTCCTACTTTTCTTTAAATTTTCAGAGTTTAATTAATGTTTACACTTTGTCGCCGTCACTATCATCATTATAATTAAATCTCGTAGGCCATTTTCACACCGTCCTTTCTTTCTTCACTTTCGTACGCCTATGTTCCTCCCCCTTCCCGCCCAGCCAAACCGCCATTCGTTTCCCAGCCTCGGAAAAGCCTTTTCATGTTCCAGGTTTTCCAATCTCCGGGTCCCAATTTCTCAGACACTTTGTAAGTTACAAATTTTGTGTTAAGCACTGCGTGTGATCTAAGCATCGCCTATCTTTGGAAGATAGTCCGAAGATACGGTGGAACACAATGCGATATTTGCTACTCATATGGTCCATTCCATGAAATGTCAACAAGTATGAGAAAAACATGAAATTTGAAATATCCAATAAAAATTCTTGGTTTAACTCCTAAAATGGTGTATTGACAAGAAAAAGTCATCTGAAGAGAAAACAAACCGAATTTCATAAGTTTCCGTATGTTTTCTGAGAACATTATTTCATATTGAGAAGCAAAAATATTCAATATAATTTGCAGTTTTATGTTTAATGTTAAAATAACAAGTAACGGGCGTAATCAATATTTTGTTCCTTCTCATTTTGCATTGACATTTTAACAATGTAAAAATAACAAAAACATTCTATTACTGGCTTAGAGTTTGATTAGGAAGAATCCGAAAAACATCATTGGTTCTGTGTAACATATGTCACAGTTTACATCATAACTTTTTTCTCTAGCAATAAATATTTGGGACAGACCATAACCAATTATAAAACTAACCTAAATTTATTCCTGTAAATTATTAAACATTCAAGCTTTAATCCCAAACTTATCTTATTCCTGAACAAAAACACTTGAAAAGTGAAGATGTAACACACGTCGCGAAAAAAAATGTAAAACACGTCATGACCTTTTTTTTTTTTGTCCATGTCATTTAAAAACCTAAGAATTGAGATACAGAATTTACTACTTTCAAAGCAGTCATTTACGGGTATTATATAAAAAAGTTTGGTGATATTCTTAGGCTACTTTCACAAAAATCCCAGAAAATAATACTTAAACCAGAAAGCCACTCTTTGTGAATGTAACACACTGTCACGCCAAGTTAAGCAATATTTTGAGTTGGATCTTACTTTTACGTTTTTTAATTAAATATGAAAACTTGTACAAGTGACCATTTTTTACTGTCGAAAGGTTTAAATGTTAAATATCTCATTTAATGATTCGTTTAAAAAGCTAGCGAAGTGGAAGGTGAAAAACTGGTCTTCACGTGAAACACACGTCACATGGAATGGGCCATATGATATTAAATGAAATGTTTAGTCTAGAATTGATCGATTCCATAACGAAACCTATTGAAGATACAAGGAAAATCGTATTCCTTTATTGTCCATCAATGGAAAAATTCCGGCTCTACCGTCATACAGATGAAATGGATGCAAACGTGGATAAAACAAACGATGAATAGACCTGAAATCATCACCACCATATTCGATACTCTCTGATCTCGGTGTGAAGACACGGTTGATTTATCGGGACCAGTCGACTTTTGCCTCCACTTTGTTCTTTGACGCAATTTGATGACCAAAACCACAGTACAAATCATTCAGTCAAAGATTCCCATTGTACGTTCCAGTATCAATCTCCCAAAGTGCATTCTATTCGCAACAAATATGGATGTTTTTAAGCCCCCCCCCCCCACCCTCCTCCTCAATCGACGCCGAGTTTTAACAATTACATAGCACAACATGTTTAAAGCTTTATGCATTACCAGATGTGTTGATTGGTGTTGATATTGAAGAGCTTATTTTACTCACTGCCAGTTCTTCACGAACGAAGACACAGACTGCCCAAAGATGCTCAATTTCCAGATGGACTCAGTTCGTCTTGTGTAGCTCTTCTAGTCGCAGGCCTGAACTGAAGGTCAGTTGTTGTTTTTCTGTAGGAACTACAAGCGTTTGGTGCCATGTGAAGTTACGCCCACAGCGCTCCAATCATGAAATTTATACCTCTAGGCAAAGGACACCATTTTCATGCATAATCTTCAGACGCGGCAGAAGAGAATAAGTTGGATTTCGCAAAGATCTGTGTTAGCAATGGTACAAAGAAGCTATACAATGAATTCTAGGATAATCAATATGAAGTAAACTATTTTTAATTCCAGAGAAATCGACGCTTTTCGAACATGAGTGCACCATTTGTGGTGTTTAAAATTATGCCGCGTGACAGTTATTTTCTGTGAATGTGCCATGAACTAAGGCATTAATAACAGTTACATCAATAATCCAATTTCTTTTTTTACATAATCTCAATTAATAGCAGATTCGCCTAGACACCTTTTGAAAGACAAAGACACATGGAAAGACTGATAATAAACTTCAAAGACAGAGGAACACACATCGAGCAACAGATCGGTATAAGTTTAATCTCATGCGACTGACAGACTAGGGAACAGACACCGACGACATAGACATATGACCTGAAGAGTGACTCACTTCATGGGAGATTTATCTATAACTGTACGAGTAGATCACTACAAGAGAAGAAAAAAATCATGTTATGATTTTTTTTAACAGTAGATGAATCACGTGTCATCAGCCAGTGTCACAATATTTTGATGACAATAATCGTGTAGCATGGTGCAGATCGTAGTGAGACCACCATACTGTCTAGTTTAATTCAATAATGCCGCAGAAGCAATTTCGTACACAAATCAAAGACACTAGATTGATAATATCAGACACTCCCTTCTTTGGGCCTCTTGAAATACCATTTACATCCGGTCACATGCACCACTCACTCTCGGCGCGCAGAACCAGGGCTTCGTAGAATGGATGTGCATAGAAATTAAGACACAACACCGATCGGTTTCTCTTCCACGAGCAATTTCACTGTGAAAATATTTTTAAAATATGTAGTATCTAATTAATAATGAATTTTTCTATAAAGCAAAGCTAAAATGGGCGGGAAGGAAAAACAGGGAGAAACAGATTTTTCATGAAAACTGGCTTAGGCGTAGATCGATTGATGTGCGTGCAGCTTCCTCAGCCTCTCTCGCGACATGGTATTTTTAGCCTACCGACAGCGTTTGGGACTTGTCTGCTAACTAGATCTATATGGTTGGTGTGGTTCTCAACGGCGGTGTATTTTTCGTGAATTTGGAGAAGAAAAAGAAGAGGAGGAAGAACGAGAAGAAGGAAAATCCAAGATTAGTCTGTTATTGTTAAAGGAAAGTCCTCAAACGTTTTCAAAACCCTTCACAGTTCCCGCTATTGTTTACCTTCTTACTTGCATGTGCTGCTGGGAGTGGGAGACAGGGTGCGGCAGTCGCGTCATGAACGGAAAATCCGGCCTCGGTCCCATGTTATTCTCAAAATATACTAGATCTATCTTCGGTATGATGGTAAATTAATAAAACGATTGTGACATTGCTACCACATTTAAAATGGATTTTTAAAAAATAGCCATAGGTTTCCTACAAGTACAACGAACTACTTTATAATTACAAAGTAAGCGGCTTCCAGTAAGATCTAGGATGTGGATTGTGAACTGCGCCTGGCAGGCTGCGTTACAATTTGCTCTGTAGTTTCTGTGTGTTTTTAGTATTTCATCACTGGATTTCATTTCTGAAACTTTGTGGATTGTTGGTTCAAGTGGCTGTGATCAATTTGGCATAAAAATTATGAGATTTGGTGTGAAAACTAGCTGGATTTTCAAGAGTATTTCTAAGGGTGCAGGCAGAGTGGGCGCTGCTTGGACGCCCCTTGGACGTTGCTTGGAGGCCCCAAACGGGGCGAGCAAGCGGCGAGCAAGGAGAGAGGCGAGCATGCGGCCTGGAGGAGACAGAGTGGAAGCCTCTCTCGGGCCGCTCCCCCCCCCCCCCCCAGAATATTCATTACCGAGGAGGATGGACGAAGAAGGAATCCTTCAAATAATGATTCTGTATTGGTTAAGAAAACGAAGGTTAAACAGACGCCATTACTGGGTCCACAAAATTCACCAGTACCGTTCTACATATCATTATGGCGAATATCATCATTTAATGGAACAGGTATGTTCAGATGATGAAAAATGTTTGTCGTATATAAGAATGGAATCGTCTACTTTTAAGCTATTCCTTGCCAAAGTTGAACCATACCTAGAAAAAAGAACCACCAACTTTCGAAAACCACTGTCACGTGGTTACCACGTTAAGGTAATGTATGAATGAATAAATGAATGTGGCCTGAAAGGGGCGACAAAATTAGTGCGGCACTAAACCACCACGCTGCAAGTTTTTTGGTGCATCCAAGGTGCCTCCGTGGTGAGAGGGAGTGGCTGGCAAGGTGCTTCCACGCTGTCTTCGGTAGTGCATTTCTTGTTGTCTTGATTTTGGTCGCTGCAAAATGGTGCGAGCAAGGAGCGGCCAAGTGGAAGTGGCGTCCAAGCAGCGCCCACTCTGCCTGCATGTTAACACGTTGAATTTTTTTATATTGGCCATAGCTATTTTCAACCTTTCACGCTTCGTTTCGAGATTTGTGTTCACTCAGGGGCCTATCCTACACACAGAACACACAGGTAACAGGGGAAATCCCCAGTCAAGATTTACCTTCTTCTTCTTCTTCTTTTATAGTTGGTTCGTCTATAAGACGATTCCCCAACTGCACTATAGTATATGCGACTCAACGTCGCTCCTCTGAGGCTAAAAACAGGGTAAAATCTTACATAGATGTTAAGACCATTTAAAAATATATTAGTTGTATAAAGTCTTTTGTATATATAACTCTGGTATAAATATCTCTTGGTTTCCAGATTGTGCACAGAAATACAACCCGCATTTTAGTTACAATGGTAGCTGCAACGGATAATAATGTTCTTAAATTCATTGTCGAAAGTCGTTGCAGACGATAGTGTTTGGACTTCTGCCGGGAGGTTGTTCCACATCCTGATGACATTAGGGTAAAAAGAATAAAGATGGCTGTTAACCCGTGAGCTTGGGATGTTATATTTTATATTATTCCTTCTGTTGCCTCTGGTATTAATGGTGAGGTGGTTCAATGGGATATGGATATTTCCTTCCCTGCCTTTATAAAATATTTTTACTTTGTTTTTTGCTCTCCTCTCTTCTAATGGTGTCCACTCGAGGTCTCTCATCATTTTATTTACACTACTACTTCTAGTATAGTCATTTGTCACAAAGCGGGCAGCTCTCCTCTGGACCCTTTCCAGTTGGTCTATGTTTATTCGACAGTGGGGGTCCCAGACACTGCAGCCATACTCTAGGGGGGGCCTCACAAAGGTGTTATAGCATTTTTCTTTTACTTTCCTATCGCAGTTAGAGATGTTCCTTTTTAGAAATGCTAGTATACCGTTTGCTTTGTTACATGTGTTATTAATGTGTTGGTTCCATGTAAGTTTTCTGTCCAATGTAACTCCCAAATATTTAGCCTCATGTGTTTCGCTCAATTTTTCGTCGTGTATAAAGTAGTCTGAGGTGATGTTGTGTTTTTTATTTGAAATTCTCAGGACTTGGCATTTATTGGGGTGGAATTCCATACGCCAGTCCCTCTCCCATTTTTGTAGACTGTCTAGATCTTTCTGTAAAATTTCCGTATCTTCTTTTGAGTTTATTGTTCTATAGAGGAGGCTATCATCAGCAAACAGTCGTAATTTAGTGCCTGGAGAGATCTTACTTGGCATATCGTTAATATAAACTAGGAATAGTAAGGGGCCCATTACAGTACCCTGGGGTACTCCCGAGAGAACAGCTGCAGGATTGGATGACTTTCCATCAACGACGACTATCTGTGTTCTATTTTCTAATAAAGACTTAATCCACTTCAAAGTACTGTTTCTAACTCCATAATGGTTTAGTTTAGACAAGAGACTAGCATGGTGCACTTTATCGAAGGCTTTACTGAAATCTAATAAGATGGTATCAGTCTGCCTGTTGTTATTCAAGTTATTAACAAAATCATTGCAAGTTGTGACCAGCTGGGACTCACACGACCTGTGTTTTCTAAAACCATGCTGTACATGTGTTAAAACTGAGTGTTTCTCGAGATGCTTCATGATGCTGGTATGCAAGATATGCTCTAAAAGTTTACAAGATATTGATGTCAGGGAGACTGGTCTATAATTTTCAGGACTAGCTCTATTTCCTTTCTTAAAAATGGGTACTACATTTGCTTTTTTCCAGTCTTCCGGTATTTTTCCTTGTTCAATTGAAGCTCTAAATAACAAAGTGTAAACAGGGGCAATTTCCTTGGCACAGAGTTTCAGTAATTTGGCGGGAATTCCATCAGGCCCTGTAGCTTTATTTTCGTTAAGGTTTTCCAAAAGTTTCAGTACTCCATTTTCTTCAGTACTCCATTTTATTGCCTTGTCACCTTACGGCCAGCGACGGGCAGAGTGGGAGAATGAAAGGACTATCTGGTACAGGACAGCGGGGAAACTAAATTATACCCTGTGCAGAAGGAGTTAACATCTGTGCATATTGTGTACACCAAAGATCAGTTGAGGAGTGTAAATAGTCAACGCACACACTCTGTGCCATCAACCCTACTAAATAAACTGACTATTTTAGGTATTAAAAGACAGCCTTGTTCATGTGGAGCAAAGAAGGTTAAGAGAGGAAAACGAGGTGGCCGTAGAAAGCAACGGCGGATCCAGGTTGTTATGACTAACGGTGGAGCGGAGAAAGAACAAAAACGGAAGGCTACAATTACACCTAACAACTTGATTACTATTGACACTAGACTGAACACACAAGATCTATCTTATGTCAATAAATATGTCAACAAAAATAATCTTGTTTCAATCGACTATAACAACATTGTACATGAAAGAGTTCCGTTCTACCGCGCATGTTGTATCAACGCACAATCTTGTAGAAATAAGATTACAATAATCAGCGACACCATTACAGAACTAAATATAGACCTTTTGTGCATAACTGAATCTTGGCTGCGGAAAGAAGGCGATGAACATCTATTGGCAGCAATTTGTCCACCAGGATAGGAAATAAAGCCTTTTCCACGCAGGGGCCGGGGAGGGAGGCGGAATAGCCTTCATATTCCCTACCATGGCATCACAACCTAAAACCAAGGAATGGCTAGCAACACCATGCTCTTCATTTGAAGCTGCTTCAATAAACATTGTTACAGACAATAAACACAACCTGACCATTTTGTGTCTCTATCGCCCTCCAAGGAGCAAAAAGAATGTTGTAAAGTTAGAAACATTCTATATCGAGCTTAATCAACTTATATGTTATTTGAGGCAGAAAGGTCAAACTTTTATCATCTGTGGTGATCTCAACATACACTTCGACAACCCAACATGTGCTAATACAAAAAAACCTTCTGTCTATTTTTAAACAACACGACCTTATTCAACACATTTCTCTGCCAACCCATAAGCATGGACATACGCTTGATTTAATTATCACACCAAATAACACACTTCTTTTCACTAACATAGAGGTGACAGACAGAGTTATCTCCGATCACCTACTGCTTACTGCTGATTTGAACCTTTCCAAGCCAAAGAAATTGATAAAGTGTGTCCAGTCTCGCAACATCAAAGAACTCGATATTTCAACTTTTAAAGCGGATGTAAATACCGCCCTCAGCTCCACGTCTGACACCACTGTAGAACAATTTTCTTCAGTCCTACGTGACGTATTGGACAAACATGCTCCTATAGTCACCCGTAACATCTCGCCAAGACCAGCATCACCGTGGTTTACTCTACAAATTAAAGAGGCCAAACAACAACGAAGGAAAGCCGAAAGAAAGTGGAGAAAGACGGGCCTGCACGTACACAAACAGATTTTAACAACCCAAAGAAACAAGGTCAACATTCTCATAGAAATTAACAAAAGACAGTTCTATGCTAATAAATTTGAAAATGTGCAATCGTGTAAAGAACTTTTTCAACTATCCGACCAACTACTGGGACGGGAGAGATGTACGAGGCTACCACCTGGAACAGTAGAACTCTCTCATTATTTTTTGTGTTTTTTCGACGACAAAATAGAAACCATAAGAACTGGTTTAGACTCAGAAATGACGAATACAGACATAGCTGCTTGTGAAAATCCTAGGATTCTTACAAATAAGAAAACTATGTGTGAATTTGAGGAAGTATCTGAAAAAGATGTTATTAAATATATTAAAGAATCCCCTGCTAAAACATGTGACTTAGATCCAATCCCCATCTCATTGTTAGTAATGTGCATAGAAGATCTTGCACCTTATATTACTCATTTTATTAATAAGTCACTTACCACTGGAATAGTACCTGACCTTTATAAACAAGCAATTATTAAACCATTACTTAAAAAACAAGGACTTGATGAAAATGATATGAAAATTTTAGGCCGGTTTCAAATCTCAACGTTTTATCCAAAATTCTCGAAAAAACGGTCTTGCAACAAATCAAACTCCATTTAAAAGTCAATGACATGGAAGAACCTTTTCAGTCCGCTTATAAAACTCACCACAGTACAGAGACTGCCCTTTTAAAAGTAACATCAGATATTCTCAATGAAATTGATAATAAAAGAGTATGTGTTTTGGTTTTACTAGATTTATCAGCGGCTTTCGACACAATTGACCACGAAATTTTACTAGAAAGATTGGAAAAGTCTTTTTTTTTTTTTGTCAGGCACTGTTCTTATGTGGTTTAGATCTTACCTGGAAAACAGGTTTATATCGGTAAAAATTGGTAATGATGTGTCAGATATGTTACCTCTAAAGTACGGGGTTCCTCAAGATTCAGTTCTTGGTCCTGTTCTTTTTACAATGTACACTCAAAGTCTCTCTACAATAATTTCTTTATATTACCACCTTTATGCTGACGATACTCAGCTGTATGGATTTACCACCACACAATGTACAAAGTCTTATAGATAGAATCACTAGTTGTATTGATGATATAAGAAAATGGATGCTCAATAACAAATTGAAACTAAACGAAGACAAGACTGAAGTCATATTTTTTTCGTAGCAACTTATGTAATGAAATTGATAATGTCAGCATAAACATCAATGGCCATGAAATTTCAGCCCAGACGAAAGTGAAAATTTAGGAGTAATTTTTTATCAAGATATGTCAATGAAATCCCACATAACTGTTCTTTGTAAAAACCTGTATTTTCAGCTAAGAAAAATAGGGAGCATTCGTAAATACCTGACTTCTGATATCACAAAAACTTTCATAACATAACTTGTACTGTCACGGCTTGATTACTGCAATTCATTATTAGCTGGCATAACAAGAAAACATACAGCAACTTCAAAGGGTAGAAAATGCTGCTGCTAAAATAATTACTAAGAAACAAAAACATGATCACGTGACTCCTATTTTGAAGGAACTACATTGGCTCCCAGTGAAAGAACGCATCACCCATATAAAATTTGCCTAACATGATACAAGTGCTTAAACAACTTGTCCCCAGATTATCTACACCAGTTTTTAACACCTTATGTACCTTCAAGAGCACTCAGATCATCGAGTGATATAACCATCCTTCTTAAACCTAAAGTAAATTATAAGGCGTACGGCCAGCGCTCTATCTCATATTTTGCCCCACTCATGTGGAATAAGCTTCCGAAGTCCACTAGAGAAGCCGAGAGTTTGGAAGCTTTCAAGAAACAGCTCAAAACAATTTTATTTTCATCATACTTTGAGCAATGAGTAAAATCCAAGCTTGGCATCTGTGCGTGTGTGCGCGTGCATGTGGGTGTGTGGACGTTGTGTGTGTGTATTAATTGTGGTTGTGTGTGTGAGCTTTCGCTCCCTTCTATTTTAATTAAGAGTACCATGTTTGATTTTTGTAATTGTTTTACCCATGTATGTTGACATGTTGCTTCTGTAACGCGCATAGAGCATTTTTAATGGATATGCGCTGTATAAATGCCATCCATTATTATTATTATTATTATTATCATCTAGGGTGAGAGCCGAACACTGAACAAAACTCGGCATTTTCTCTATTCGGCTTTGTAAAAAATGCCGCTGTTGTCTTCTCTCAGGCTTACGCCACAGGGTGGCGCTGCCAAACCCGCACACGCGAAAACCCCCAGCTGTCTCATCTTATCATTTCTAGTATCTTTGCATAAATCTACACCCGCAGTGATATCACTAATCGCCCAGGTAAGAACAGAACACTACGATTACTAGAATTGCTGCCAAGTCTGAAAGGATATATTTTGGCAATGCTTGCTACCTGCAAGTATAGTATACCATAATAATTTTTATTCCATTCGCTTAATATGAAAATTTCGAGATTATTCTGTAATTAGAGCATGATGGAACAGTCTTGATTGCTTTTGTGTTGTTGTTTTTTTTATGTTGTTTTTTTTCTGGAAATATTTGAAATATTTTCGTTTCTTTTAGACAGATTCTTTGAATTACAAATTAGTTTTAGGCCATCTCAATATCACAAACTCGATGAAACAAAGCACAGTATCCAGTCCAGTGACCAGTCCAACGTTCAGTCGGTAGCAAAAACCAAACCTCTCGGTCAGTTTAAGAGTAAAAATATCCAGTCAATAGTAACAAAACTGAACATTTTCAGTGAACTGGAGATTTACGATAACCTTCTAAGTGTTAAATGAAGATAATGGATTGAAAATTGTTCAGTGTAATAACACTTAAAGCACTCAGTCAAAATGAGATTGAAAAACCTAGCCAAGGGAATTTTGAAACACTCAGCCGTTAAATTATTCAAATATTCAAAATATCCATCAGTACAATATTTAAAAACCCTCTTAATATAATTATCGTTGCAGTCTGCGGATTTCCGTTGTATGCAGCCCTCGCCAGTGCTGCCCACTAAACAGTGAACAGGTCATCATTAAGTCCATGGCCACTGGAATTATGAATGAGTATGTTGTGTAAATTTACAATCTGATGTCAGTACAAATGGCCATGGATCATTTAATAAACGAATGGCGGCCAACCAGGTGTTTGAAAGTTCTGTACCTAAGGACTGTACTCACAAATATGGAAAAGCCTTGATGCGGTAAGGATAGCGCGGGGTCTTGCTGGGAGGCACCAAATTCTTAAGAGAAAAAGTGAAGAGATCCAGCATTATATTGACAAGCTGGTGTATTTTAATGTCTGTTGTTGTTGGTTTACAATATGTTTTGTACCCCCATCCAAATTTGTTTGCATCCTGACATGTATGCATGTCAGTGATGTTAATTTATAAATAACGCCAAAGTGGCCCCATCGTTTATTCTGCCACAATATCATATTCTCTTGTGTAGCTAATACGAAGTCCTGCGCTGTTGAGACATTATGTCTTTATGTCCAATCGTGAATGGAAATCCCTTGTGTATTGTGGGTCGACGTTGATTTGCTCACACAACCCGAGTTTGACATTATATAAATATTGACTGTGTTAAGCTACATGAATATTGTCCATCATAACAAAATAGGACGAGAATACTTTCTTTCACCAAGAAATACAATGTAATATTGAACATTTCAAAGTATAACCTTTCAATAATATGACATTCGTATCTGATCTGCAACCATTCAATTCTGCAGCAGCCCTAGACTTTCAGGACATGTGGGGGTGAGTGAAGAGGACTGATGTCAAAAAATAATTGTGAAATTCTAGTGAGTTTAATTGTGTTGTATCGTGTTTTGAAACATTTTCTTGACTTCATGAAAACGGATATATGTACAATTATAGATGTGGCAATGAACACTCCCCAGCTGGGTCTCTCATAGAGTAGTTAAAGAACATCGGATGTCATCGGCTAGGTTGGATTGTTTGTAGTTAGGCTATAGCTCTACTGTTTTAGCGGCACAATGCGTGCATGGTGCGACTTACGAAACTACCAGTATGTGGGTTGAATTATTTTAAGACCTATATTAATACTACTGTGTTAGCAGCAGTGTTTATTCGGAGGATGGTTGCATACGGAATATTTGATGGAAAACAGCTCTGTATTTGCTACTCATGTTGTAGTATATAAAAATATTCATGGCCGAGTTTGTTGACTCTAGGAGAAACCCGAAGCCGAAGACAATAAAGAAAGTGTTTCTATATTTCCCGGATATGGAGAGTTCCGGTACGATCAACATAGCGATGAAAATGACACAGACCGGAAAGAAACAAGCAATGAACAAGGCCGATATGACCACCACCATTCTGGTCACTTTCTGATCTCGAGTGGACGCCGCCTGAGCTTGACCAGCCAGTGTGGACTTCTCTCGCCATTTGCTCTTGCTGCGTAAATTGACCACAAGTTTGATGGTGCACACAATGACAACGACAAAGGCGCTGCAAGGGACAAAAATATTGTTGATTGCAAAAGAAACTGTCTCCACTTTTTCACGATCAGGAGTGAAGACTAGACCTAAGATGGTTCTGTTTCGTCGTGGAGAAAACCGCCACCCGAAACCATTAGCATAGTAGACTGGAGATACGCTACAGATGAGGAGAGTGAAGAGGAGAATGATGATGATCGTCACTCGCTTGGGTGTAAAAATTGTTTTCACCTGTGCAAGAAGAAAGAAAAATATATTCATTATTATTATACTATTAATTCAGTGACGTGGTATGTACAAAGAGCTTGTAGTGTGCACTAAAGTCACAACCCTGCTCTCAAAAGTGTGAGCATTTCAGCTATACTGTTTGGGGCGAGCGTCTATTGAGACGTGGATGGGGGAAGGAGGAAGACTAATACACATGTTTTTCAAATCAAGTACGAAATCGAGAATGCTAACATGGTAGTGAAGTCAGAAAACATACTTTTTTCATGTCCACGTAAAGGCAAACTGGATAAGTTCGGATAAATGCACAACCACTGGTTTAGTGAGTAGCGTAACCAGATACTTAGACAGCCAAGGCTGATAAACAGCATAAGGCCGAAAATATACTGGCTCCATCCAACTGCAGCCCAATAAATGAAGGCAGCTGGAGGATGAAAAAAGTAATTATGGTGTGCCCATCAAATTGTCCCCGTCATATTATGAGTCAGCGAGCAGCTATGGCCCTCGTTCTACACAATGGTGCTTTCTAGGAGGCAGAGGTTAGCACTGTTAGTTTATTTGCGGAAAAGAAGCCGCAACAGACAGTGATCAATGTCGATTCATCCCATAAACAAATTACGGAACGTGCGTGCCGAATTTTACCATTGCCCCAGTTGCGGCAAGATACCCAGAAAATTAAAGAGTATTTTCGAATGGCGCCATCAACATTTGACAATAATTTACTCGAGAATTGCTCAGCAGATTTGTTGAAACAAACAGCCTAGGCTAGATTCTAGGCATCAGCACACCTCAATGACACATTGACCTACATTAGCGACCCTAACTTTAACAATTAAAAAAACAATTAATTTTTATTTTTTTTAAAAGCCGAAAATCGCAAATTCTTCGCAGCTGGGTGATTTTCGAATGCGCTGAATTCAAATTTGGCATAAAAAACACGATTAAAGTTACATTTTGAGGCTTCAGATTTTGCGATTTCATGTCCCGCCGGAAACTTTCGCTATATCCGGTTACTGGGCCATCCGTCTTGGCGGACAGAATGCCGCATGCTGCATTCCAATCCGGCCGTCTCCGGACAGGCAGCCGCAAGTTGGAGCGAGTATGATCACTCTGCCCGTCATCTCTCTATTCTATTTGTAACTGAGGCATGCCCGATCTTCATCCTTTGGTTTGCTGCCTTCAAACCAGTCTTAGTATATCTTCGGCCTAAGGGAACCATTTCAGACAAAGTTATTTTACACAACATTTGTGCCATTATTTGGGATGCAACGTACATACTAGAGTCAGAAGTTTGCTCACAGGCGTGTGCGCAGTAGTACAGCATCACTTTCGGAATATTTTTGGGGGGCAAGCGTCTGCTGTAACCTATTTGGCGGCGACCGAACACCGTTTCCTCTTTTTCACCATCAAGATGGTTCACAATTGCTGTGTCTGAAAACGCAACAACAACGAGTGAAAGGATCAGAGTTTACGTTACACTGGTAAGTACACGTCTATTGGTATTAGAAGCCTATAAACATCTATAAATCTAGACCTAGAGATTTAGCCTAGCTGTGTAAGAAATGGCAAAGAGTATGCATGCTCGTATTCGGAGGGCCGTGCCCTTGCGCAGGCGCCTTCAGCTGCCTGGCAGGCAACACGTTCAGTGCAAACCGCCAGCAAGGTAGAGCAAAGCAGCCTAGAGAGGTGCCTGCCTCAGTTTTTCAGTATGGTCTGCACCCATAGGATTCAAAATGGCTCAGTTTTCTAATTATTATGGCTGCGCCCATTGATTCAAAACAACACTCTTAATTTCACGATTAACATTCTAAAAAAAACAAATTCATTTTTTCAAATCCACCCACCACCACCAAAATAACGCAAAACAAACTAGCCTCCTTCACTCTCCCCCTGCTCTTCGTACAGCAATTAGCATTAACAGCTGATAGCGCGTCGTCTCAGCTTGATCCTAATGATGGAGAGCGCCCTTGTCTTATGCAGGGGAGGAACGCATTTTCTCGCCCGAATCTGACAGCAGTTGAGATAATAATTGCCAGGACTAGAGCCACTAAGTTTAGTGGTGGTGTTTGTATTGAATCAAAGCTCCAGCAATTCGTCGGTTGGTGCAAGTCTTGATTCCATCAATGATCACTTGAAGGTTTGAACCAATCTGTCGGTTTCTCTGTTGGTTCCTGAGTGGTAAAGAACGCACTAGCTTTTGCAGATGTCCACTTTTGGGTGTATTCTGTGCGTTATCAACGCTTTATTGGGATGTGTCAATAAAGTGCGAAAGTAGTGTTTTCTTTTACGCGGAGAAGAATTGAAGTCATTGTGTGACGTCATCTATTGGAAAGCCTTTAGAATTTGAAAAGCCCGTCTGCCTTGACAAAATACATACTTTTATGAAAGGATTTTACTTATTTCTACATAAATCTACGCTGAAAAATATTTTTTTGAAAAAGCACCTTAGGCAAAGTTTCAACGATTTTCATCCATCCGTTTTAAAGATATTACCGATTTAGCTGGCCACATTCAGTGTTCAATCCATGGCAGTAATGTTGTTACTGGTTCCTTTACTTGATATTGTTTGCTCTAGTCATCTTTATTCAGGAAGTGGGGAGGGGTGTGGAAGCGGGTTGTTTTTATT
Organism: Onchidella celtica; assembly: GCA_963931925.1. Taxonomy (NCBI): domain Eukaryota; kingdom Metazoa; phylum Mollusca; class Gastropoda; order Systellommatophora; family Onchidiidae; genus Onchidella; species Onchidella celtica. Next base: position 56,079,214 of record OZ007569.1, on the reverse strand, counting down.
TTTCAGTGGGTTTTCTTTGGGAATTCAAACTTTCAGCACTAGTGGCTCTCACCCCCATATTTTTCTTCCTATATCGAATGTGTTGCGCTACATGAATTGTCCATCACAACAATATAGGACGAGAATATTTTCTTTCACCAAGAAATACAATGTAATATTGAACATTTCAAAGTATAACCTTTCAATAATATGACATTCGTATCTGATCTGCAGTTATTCAATTCTGTAGCCGCCCTAGATTTTCAGAACTGACGTCTAAAAATAACTGTAAAATTGTAGTGAGTTTAATTGTGTTGTATCGTGCTTTGAAACATTTTCTTGCCTTCGTGAATTCGGATATATCTACAATAGATGTTGCGGTGAACATTTCCCGGCTGGTTCTCTCAATGTTGGGAAAATCAGCAAATCAGATTGAAAGGGCGCTGACTTGGAGAACATTTTGAACCATTTTCAGTTACTGATTTCGTGACCAGGCGTTGAAAAAACAAAGCAGGAAATGGATATGAATCTAAATGAAAACTAGAAAATTTCCTCTCATGTTCGGGCTTGTCTGTAAATTAACATTTAAGCGTCGGTTAGAGGAACCGAAAGGCATGGGGACTGGGAAGGCAGAGACGGGCAAAAGGACAGTCAGACAGATGAGCAAAACTATTTTCATTGAATTACCCATGACCGCGGCACACTAGAGACCACATTTTTGCAGGAAAGTACCGATCTAATGTAAAGGCAAATATGAATACAAATCACGCATAGATGACATATATCCCACCTTTAAAGGCATGGTTATGCATAGACATCTCTCTAGGGTAATGAGAGCAGTGATGCAGCTCGTAACACGCGTGAAGATCACATGTGGCCAGCCGGTCACCAAGTACTGAATCTCTACAGACTCAAAGGGTATGTCGGATTCTTGGAACAGCGGGTTGAAGCAAATATTGGTGAATATCAGAGTTGCTAAGCAGCCTAAATCTGAGATTGATAGCCCTGCAGAAGAAAAAAAAGATTACCAAATTTTGACGCCAAAATTAGTATAATTATAGAAAGAAAACAAACCCAGATCTAAAGTATCACCCTCGCTCCACAGGTGGAAAACACAGAAAGAATCGTGAAAGAAAGTAAAAAAGACGGAAAGAACACTAGGGAACTCTTTCCTTCCACTATCTCTTTCCTCCAGGTGGGGTTTAAAACATAATGACTGCTTGAGGAAACAGAAATACAACAACAAAAGGCAATGCTTTGCGAGTCATTCTACTGTATAGATATTCTTATTTTCATCACGGTATTCCCGTATATGATATTGCTTTGGCTGACTCTGTCAGAAAACCGGTGTCTCTTTGTGTGAAGATTATCATGCATGTGATATTTATTGGTGCGAGACGGAAGTTAAAATTACCAAAGATATCAATTCCTAGAACCACAGGTGTTACTGCAATGACGCCAGCCCGTCCCGGTAGGTTTGCGATTTAAAACAGAGTAAGAATTTAATAGTGCTCACTGATCAAGCGAAGCAAAGAGAGACAGAAAGCATTTGCTGTGGGAAGATGTTTTATCAAATTCGCTGGTCACTTTATTGTCTTTATTTTGTTGGACGTGTTTTAGAACAACTCGTTGACCCGTTGACTCGCAGAAAACGCTGATGTGACCTTTGAAGTCTATTTTCAACCAGCATCATGTATAGAGAGACGTAGAACAAAGAGAGGCGACAAACGAAATTTCCGATCATTCTTTTCTATTCTACGTGACAAAAATGCATCTCCTTTTTTTTTTTTAGGCCGTTAAAAAAAAATGTAAACAAATAATATAAAAAGACCACATTTTGTCCAAAATCGATGTGTAGAGGTAGTTTATAGTAAAATAAGGTGTGAGGCAGTGCCCAAATTTTCATAATTTTTGGTCACACAGTCACGCATTTTTAGGTGCTTACACGTTCACGTCTAACTCCATTACAGTATGATGATACTGAACAGAAAACAAATGCACTTTAGCAACTGTAGGCCTAACGCGCCTTTATTTTCCATGGTGAAGGTTTTTTCAGACAATTTAGAAAGATAAACTGATAAAATGAACATTAGGGAAACGCTTTTTTTTTAATTTCAAGTCTAATAATTATTTTATGTTTTATTTTGCGTCGGGTTCATTTTCCGACTATAATCTGATATTTGGAATAAATTGGGAGCCCAAACCAGAGTATCCCTTTCATGTCAATCTTTCATCAGAGTCTGCACTCTTGTTCGTCCCATTTCTAATCCGGTATTCGTTTATTTCCATATTGTGATCAATTCGTGAGGATCGGGCAGTTCAACGAATAACAGACTCAAACAATAAACTCAGATCTCAACCAGTTATGCCATACTTCATTCATCACACCCATCCTCCAGCCCCCAAATCCGGGGGTATCATCTTAGTACTTTGCAACTCCTCTCTCCATCTTTCTTTGAGACATTCTTGAGATTGTCACGTTACACTAAAGCTCAGTTCTTATCTCACGCCTTTCGTTTCTTATCTGTCCTTTTTTTTTTCCATTCTCTCATACTCTCTCCACATTTTGAGTCAGCTGTCTCTCACGTTTCTCCTTATTCTACCATGTGTCTGTCTGTCCATCTGTTTGTCGCCAAGTGCATGTATGCCCTGGATTTCTGGAACATTCCTGGCATAAGAAATAAGAGAAGGGAATGCAATATACCCAATAAACTGACGTTGATAGGGTCTTTAAACCCCTGCTTCACAAAACAGATGATGTTGATGATATTGGTGATGGTTCCAAAGATGTCCACTATTTCACAGGCCACCGCGAAAACGACCCATTGGAAGATACGCCGTACTTCGTCACTGACCAGTGGTCCTGACGCCATCATTGCTGAATTTGAGCTGGCGAGATCCCTTGTAGACGGATTGGTTTTTGAAAATGGAATCGTTTCATTCATTTCTTTTTCTTGCTGTCATATCATTCTTCACCTCAAAGTACAAACCAACTGTTTAGACTGTCACATATCATTCTGTTATTGTCAGCCCAGGAATGATACCAATTATCAGGTAAAGACATTTTCTGCCATTTCCAGTCTGATTCTTGTCTTTACTCGCGACGATTATTCCTGGTGAAATGTAACATACAGATGCTGGCACCCTGTCAAATTCTTACCATCCTTATTTTTTGCATAAGAAAAATTATTAAATTTATCATGACAGAATATACTGTCCTGTAATTCTATTGTACATGTGTGAAAATTCTTATATAAAACTTAATATGTTACAAGACATAATATATAAAGTTCTTTGTCGAACAATTAAGACATTAAAACTCTATAATACCCCAGACGGATTAAACGTAACAAAGCTTGAAGAGGACCAGGTAATAGCACATTAAGTCGGTAGACAGAACATTTGCCAGTGAAGCCTTCGCAGGCCGAATTTCCAATGGAGACTGACACTGCCCTAGATAATTCAATCCCTTGTGTCATACCAAATGTTACAACCCCTCCCTAGAAACTTTATTTTTCGCTTTCGTGGTAAATATTAACGTTACCAGGTGTTCAACTGTACAGGCCTGCACCTTTCAAGATGTTACTGTTTTAGACCATGTATAAAATTACTCACTTCAAATCTATTTTTAAAAGCTGGTCTGGTATTGAAAAATTTATAATACACACTAAATAACTATCCATGGGATCGTCAAGTTTCAGAATGATGATGAGCATTCGCCTTTGTTCCGATTTTTTCATATTTCGTTTTTTTTTTTTTATTTCGCTCTTGTAGATGTCCCAGCTTCAACCGATGGGGACTGGAACAGTGCGATTCACTTACCGACAGGTTCGGAATGTAATAAAGGCAAGTTTCATGCTGGTAAATGATCGCTCTTAAGATTTGCTTGGATGATTACTGGGGCATTAAATTTGAAATGGAAGAAAGTCAACATGAGCACGTTTCACCGCATTTGCTCCTAACTGTGATACAGTCGTTGTTAATCTTTATTTAGACAGAGTAATTTTCTGGTAACATTAGAGAAATTAAAATCATTTTTACACATTGTAATGGCCAGATCTTCTGCAGTATTAATTTTGGCGGGTGTATTAAATTGGTCTCTCAAGTTGGCTTTCGCGCGGCTTCTCTGAGACAAAGAACAGACTCAAATTACTCTTAATTTTAAGATCAATTAACAAGTCAGAATCAGATGTGAAATTTTTTTGCATTTACAAATTTATAATAAACCGAAGCTCCTGCGAGCCATGACTTGATCTGCAAGTAACGAGGTTCAGAACTGGCATTGAAATGTCAGTTACCTAATGCGAATAATTTCTTTTCACTTAGGCAGCTCAACTTTATCCTGCCTGGCATGCAATGGATTAAAATGTAACAGAGAATGCTAACTGTGCCAACACAAACTCATTTATAGATTTCAAACCCTGAGTAACTTGTCTCGTCTTTAAGTGCTAATAAAAGGTTCATGTCCTGTGTTTGGAGGATACCAAAAATGGCAAAATTCGGTGGACTTTATCACTGTTGACAGTCAAGCTTATGGGTGTATGAAGAGGGAGAGGTAATACTAATCACATGGTGGCTTGCTACGGAGATATCTCCCGGGCAGGGATTGTCTGAATTTGTTTGGCTAATTATATGGCAAGAAGTGTCAGTATTCAGGCTCGAACTTCTTGAAACTGGAGGCGAAAAACAAGTTAAGAGACTCAGTCTATTGTAAAAAGACCTTCACCGGTTTTTCGTTAAAGTGTTCTAATTTTGTTTCTGGTGTACCATTGTCCGCACACTCGCATTTGCGTAACGCTACACGCAAGCATAGCAGAAGCTAGCAATCATTCAACACTTAAACATTTTTGGTTTCCTCCCCGATGATTTCGGTGAATGACGATTTTAATTACAATGTATAAACATTCTCTAGTGCACGGCCCTTTAAAACATGTGATTCTAACGAGTACGGACATGTGGAATGTGTGTCAAGCACACTTCTGTCGGAGTCGTTTGGCTCTTCAACTAGGCTTGGTGTCATTTACAAAATTTGGGGGCAAAAAAACGGACAAAGTTGTTATTAAATTCTCGTTAGGTAACAATCAGCTCCTTGGCACTCCAGGCTGCACATTCTAGACACCACTGTAATTGGTAGGAAGAAACGGGAGGCTGAAAGAATTTGGATGTCGATACTCTTCATCCACTACAGTAATGGTAGCAACTAGCATGTCAAACCATTATTTCTACGACCTTCTAGTAATTTTATACTGTTTCTACAATGCGATTTTGCTGGAGCTGGTAATGGCTAGGGATACCTGTCGGGAAAAGCCAGAATTAATCAGTGACACCACAATTTGCGTATGTATTTGAGCTGAAATTGTAGGAATTGCAGATACATACAATGACGAAGATTGACGCTTGAATTATACAACTCGTAAATAAATACAGTTGTATACAAACACTTAACCACATACACACAAAATGTATACTTCCAACCGCACGGACAAACATTGGGTGAAAGATTATATTTAATCAACCGTCTTACTTTCCTTAAAATTTAAAATCACTGGTTCAAATATTGATTTATTACATCTTTACTTTGGCTGGAGTAGCTTGTCCTGCAATTTCTTATTACCACAGCTACGAATGCCAGTGCTCTTGCGCATAGTTCATTGTTATTAAATGACTGAAGAGTTTTGATATTTGCACAGTGATAATAATAATATTGCGTTTCCAACACAGCACAAACTGCTTTGTGATCTTCATGTCATCTCATGTCTAAATAGGAATACAAGCCAAGCTGGAAAGTGTATATATTTTAATTCAGTTTATTTTATTCATGTCCTTCCATAAAATCTGGTGAAGACATCAGTCTTGAGGTTTGCGGGAAAATTAATGTCGAATTTCAGTCTCCAAAATTAAAATGCAATACGTTGGTAGAGAGGTACAAGAGTAAAGTCACCAATAATTAGTAAAGATTCGGAAGAGTGCAATTTCCGTCAGAAATTAGCGAGGGGCAATTGAGGTGCAATTCTAAGGGGATTTGCGCAATGTTTGATATCGACAACTTTCGGGGCTGATGCGCCTCTTTGACATTTTGGTGGTTTCTAGAGTTTAAGTCAATAATTATCCATGTCAGTTAGTTGGCATCTGCCACAACCGATGATCATTTTGTCCATTGATCTGTACAGTAATTTTATAATCAGCCACGCCCTGCCAGTGGCAGAGCATCTGGTGCCAGAGAGGTCGCGGGGAGGTGCTGCGGCAGACCTTAAAATCCAGATGTCATGGAAGCTTAGTCACTCGTGTATCTATGAGATTCATACCTCGCCTTCACAAGACAGAAGAAAGAGAACAGGGTTTCTTCTTCTCCAGGCCCACTTTTGTTAGCAAATTTTTTACCAATGAAGGACTAATAGGTGTTAGATTAAGGGTTATAGGAACCATGTCCTTTTCTGTGCATCTTGATAATTTTGCCTGAATCATATGCTGTTTATGTCAAACTATTCGGTGTGTATGTTCAGAGACTTTTGTCATGGGCTGAAACAAATAAAACGACATATGGAGTTGTGCAATTTACTTAGTTCTTTGGCTTGATCAAGCAGCGTCGAAGATTACCATACCATGTACCTGCGTGAAATGTCTCGTTTAGTATAAAACATCAGATAGTGCTGTGCTTTGTTGAAGAAAAAAATGGAAATGTTGACATTGGCTTCTCAGCATTGAAGACGGCAGTGAAGATGTTAGTCACACGTTTTATTTTGTCTCTTTATTCTACTTTCAAATCTTTGATCCTGTCACTTCTTGAAACTCATTAGTCAATAAGTACAGTTAATGGTTATCGTGTTAACGGATAATATGGTTAAAGGTAACAAAAAACTACCAAGACAGCAATGGAACTGAACACACAGAACGACGCTTAGACCTCTAGCATCTTCTCACATTCTTTCCAGCTAGGCAAGGCAAAGATCAAGATTTTGTATCTTCCAAGCATCCAGTAGGCTAAGATCCACTCTGGACACAATATCAGTTATGGTATCAATGTGTAGTGTTTGCCCATGCCAGCGGTTCGGAGAAACATCTCCGGGTTGGAATGACCATAGCTCTGAACTAAAGTCTGGTTTGTACCCTTGATTTGCTTCATTCATAGTGCAGAGCAAACATACTTGACACAATATTATTATACTACTGTCCTTGGTGCAAGCTGGCATTTAATTTCCATTATATTAATTGACAACAAACATCTCGACACTGTTACAAGGAGAATACAGAATAGGATCCAGCCTAACTTCTCTCCCCTCTGACCACCACTCTTGGTTTTAACAAATCGCGATCTTAATAAATTCTTGTTTGTTCTACCTCTATTTCCTGAAAAACTGGAGATCTTTTGGTATTCAGGAGAGGTACAACAAATGCACACTTTGACACTTGTTTAAAGTACATTGTGGCACTCATCAGGTTGTTTCACAATTCCGATTTATTCTATCTCCTTATCATAATCACAATATTAAAGCCGCAAAAGTTTAAAGTCGAATTTCTCAGTTGTGCAAAAACTGGAGATGGACCAGACAAGAAATGTATTATGTTTGACCGCAAACTTAGGTCTCAAAGTTAGATATGTTGGCTATTTTAACTAATACTCTGTACTTGACTTGACCGGTGGCTTCAGTTGCAAACGGCTCGATGAATGTCATTTTCGGAAGAAAGCATACTTATGATCGTACGATTATACAGAGAAATTATATCACCGCGCCCATCTTCCAAACTCAGACAGAATCAGCCTGAGAAAACCCTCCAGTTCTGAGTTTGAATCGAGCTGCATTGAACGTCTCTTTTTCGAATCATTGCTCAATAGGAATTTGTGACGGCAGATTTACATGAGGGTTGACGAGCTTACATCCAGACATAAGTTGAGACAGATCTATGCCATTCTTATTATTATTAATACATAATTTTGACTTTCATTTTGACCGTGAGGGTCTTCAGTGGATTTCTCAGCTCTGACAGATTATTTTAACATTACGGGAATTTTATTGCAGAGCCACATTGCCTGTTTTGCAAGTTTTGGTCACAAGGCACCACTTTTGTAATATGTGTAGACTCTCTTTAACTCTCGTGTAAGTCAAGGCATAAGGGGCAGGTTTAGGAAATGTACTCACACGAGTGCTTGTAGCAAAAGGCATCATACTTAAGACGAAATTTTCTACTTGTGAACCAGGTTTTAAGTTCCTGTTCTGTAACAACAACAGAATAAAAATGCCATTCGAGACTTCACACTTGGACTGCTGGCTAGTCAGTATCTGCAATATTCCAAACATATATCTCAGGCATGTTGCCAGAACCGTGCAGCTCCAGTGGGAACATCGGGAAACCTTGTAATAAAATCGCCGAGATTGTTTGTTGTTAACCATTCCAAACAATAAGCGTTATCTACAATTAAACGCATTTTTATTGTTATTGTTGTGGTTTTTTACTATATATTTTTCGTGTATAACGTTCAGGTGGTCACAATAAGCGGCTGCTACACCACTTTGTATTAATTGTTTAGATAAGGTCTATTTGGGCAATAGGCCACAGGCCTAGCCTAGTTACCAACATTAGGAGTTTTATTACCAATTTGTGACCAGTTTCAGAAAAAGCAATTTTGGCTATGTTTCCAATCAAAAAGTCGTTGTGGTTAGATCTGTGACTCCAGTGGAAAAAAATTGTTAAGGCCATGCCTCCAACAAAAAAATTGTTGGGGCCATGTCTCCAGCGAAACAGTTGTAGTAGCCAGCTTTCACCTTTCACATTTTCACCTAGGCATTGTCCATCCACTGCAGGATATAGCCCTCCGACAATGACTTCCATTCCTTTCTGTCTGATGTCTTCCTCATCCATGATGTTTCTCATGTCTTTTAAACATCATCCTGCCATCTTCTTCCTGGTCGTCCTCGTGTTCTTTTTCCCGTCCGTGGTTGCCTTCAGTGCAGCGTTTTGTCCATCTATTGTCATTCGTCCTTCACACACGTCAGGCCCAATTCCTCTTTTGTTGTTCGCTTAACTTAATTCTAGCCGTAACAGCCCTGAAACTTTTCCAAAAATTCACTATGCAGAAACAGGACGTATTTTGGCTTAATGGTCACTCACTTTTTTTTTTTTTCGAAAACGTCATTAGATTGCAAATGTGAAATAAACGTGATAAACCGAAATGCCAACCAATTAAAACCCAGTGGTTCGGAGGCAGCCACCTCTCAAACACAACAGAAATACACCCTGACTTATATTAACCTGACAATGGTCCACCTCCCCAAGACACAAGAGTCTGAGGATGCCAAGCCCCAAAATATAAAAATCAAAATGAGCTGAAACAGTAGAACAGTCGGTGTAAAATGCCAGGTAAAATCTCAGAATATCAAGACTTTATCATGGACTGTCATCATTTTATAGGCCGCACATTCGTGCAAGAGGATTTGGGGGGAGGTGAAGCTGACCGTACGAAAAGCATACAGAGGTAAAAGGGGGGGAGGGGGAGGGGGTCAAAAATCGCCCACACTGAAGGAACGTACTTTTTTAAAATTGCTCCCCCAGTGTCAGTTCTGCGGCAGAATGGATTTGCATGCAGCGCACTGTGGTGTTATAGAGGCGAAAAACTAAGCAGGATCAGCTGTCACCGCGGGATGAAATAATCGACTGTTCCGGTGCTCATTTTCCACGCCAATGGTGGCTATGACTCACAGTAAGTTCACGTTAAACCAGATGTCATGGGGGGTGGGAAGGGGACAAAAGGAGGAGACTGCAGTAAGAAATTAATTTTTTCAGTAAATGGTCCCTTCTTTTTCCCTCTTTTCCCATTTTTCGCCAGTTCTGTGCACTCTCTTGTTGGTGTGACTGTGTGGTCTGAAGGAGACCCCCCCCCCCTTTTTTCCACTTGTATGTATATTAATGTGTATCTATGTATCTATCTATCTATCTATCTGTTTGTCGTCTGTTTGTCTGTCTGTCAGTCTGTCTATCTGTCTATCCGACCTGCATACTTTTGTGGTGTGTTCTATGCCGTCAATGGCTGGCCGGAGCTGGTAGGCTATGGTCACAGAGTTGAAGAACATGAAGAAGGGAGTCACTAGAAGATGGATGTTCTGACACTGTGACACTGACTACTGCAGTGCTCATCCGCTGTATTAATCTCCGAGCTGGCACGTGTTTTATATTATATTACTCTTAGTTTGTATATTAGGCTATGTCCATAATTATCAAGTAGGCCTACCGGTATTGTGAAAATAAAGACTGTGTATCTATCTACTGGTGCCTCTTTCCGTACCTATATCTTTTTTGGGAGCGATATCTTCCCTTCACACTAAAGAAGACTACTTGTTTTATGGCACAGGGTAACTGCGTGTTAGTTGTTGGGGTTCTCGTGGGTATTTTATTGTCCTTTTATTGTTTGTCGGTCAGTGTTGGCCTCTTAGCATGTAACAAAAGTTAATTATAGCACACGGTAGATCCGTGTGCCAAAATGCAACGTTGGGTGAATAATGATTTAAACGACGAATAATTCATATTTCATGACTTTATTATTTTTTTTCTTTTTTAAATTTGGTGATTTTTTTCTGTGTGTTTAATTTTGAAAAGATCATTTATATATGTCAAAGAAAAGGAATAATAAGATGCTTCAAACGGCAAGATGGTATTTTGACGATAACCCCAACGTTTCTCTGGTGCATTAAACAAATTTCAACACTTCCGTCAACAAAGATGGCGTACTGGTTTCATCGGAACCCTTTGAAGGCCACTGCGCTTGTCAATTATGAACTTCATGGTGTGTCAACGAACGATGCAACAAGGAAAATATTTAGGTTAGGATTTGATACTGTTTACTGACAAGAATTCAGGCCTCAAAATTCATGTGAATATGAGACACTCAAACGAGACTGTTCGAGTTTAGTGACGTGAATTACATCCGTTAGTCATTGTCATGGGTTGAGAATTAGATCTAGATCTAGATCCAGATCTGTATTATTTATGACACAAAATAATATTTATTTTATTTCAGAAGAGTCAAGGTGTTTTCTGTAAAGTTTTTCATTTTATAATTATATTGTTATCCTTCAAATAGGCCTAGGCCTACTCATTATCATCAATACTGCCTTTTTTCCTCTTGATAATGACCTGGAACAAGGTCTTAGAACTGACTATAGCCTCATCCCTTTCCAGTTCCTTGTTTATTAGTCTAATAGGTCTATTATGTCAATAAATTATGAAGTGATTTCTTTCTCATGGCTGTGAATGAAAATATTACAGATCCGTGCTGTGCAGACTTCTCACAGAAAGAGATAATTCATATCATTTGCTTACAGTAGTAGGATATTGGTAGCAGGAATTAGGATAGGATTTAGAATACCTCTCAAACTCACCATGGGCATGCAAGATAATTTTTTACAAATTTATCACCATCTTGGGCATGTGCTCCCAAAAAGTTTGACCTCCTTAACATGCCAAAATCTTCAATTGTAAATGCAGAACAGTGTCAGTAGTGAGAACAATGCATTCCATCAAATTTAAGATTTATCAACTTTACATGAATTGAGATTTTGAAATCTGGTTAAATTGGGCTATTAGGTTTAACTTTAAGGATCTACTTGTCTTGTTTTTGTTTTGCGTAGGATAGATACATACTCAAGAAGTACTCAGGAGGCATAACTGATGATAACCCTAGGACCCTGTTGGGAAAGACTTCCGAATGTGTCTCATATTAAGTTATTGATATTCAGATATTACATTCTAATCTACTCAGCAGTTAATTGTGTATGTGTTTGTGTGAAACTAAGCTATGAAATGCATACCTTGGATAAAAAGATGTGGGGGTGTGTCAAAAATCACCAAATTCAAGTGCCTGTCCGATATGAATGACCCCAAATGTCATTCCTGCGGCAAAAGTTGTGGAAAAGGATTTGCATGCAGTGCACTGTTGTGAAGAGCAAAAAAAAATCAGCAGGATCAGCTGTTACCGTGGGATGCGCCCTCCCCCTAAAGTTGTGTCTTGTTGGGATCCGTAATATACCCCAGGAGTTCAGAATATTTCATTACTGTAAGAAAATCTGGCCACAAGACGTGCTTCGGAAGTCCCCGCCACTGTATAAATAAGCACTGGGGTTACATGAATATCAAATCTGATACCAAAATCAGATCCATGTAGATGCCTTCTCCCCACCACAACCACCAACCCCCCCAAAAAACAACAACACTGAACACTTTTACTTCACTGCTGCCATGCTAGTTCTCAAGCATTATTCTGTTTTAGCACCAGTAAACTTGGTACCCTCAAGGAAATTTGCTGTCATCAAGAAAGTAAACCATTACAGGATGGGGTGCAAAAGTGAATTTATAATCTTTCTAAATTGTACCGTTTTTTATTATTAATATTATTTTTTGTGATCTGTTATTTTTATTATATAACCATTTTGATTAAACAAAGAATGATGCAAGCTCTCATTATCACTCCCTGAAAACCAATTGTTCTTGAAATTGCACTGTAATATTTCAGTGACCTCCGCATGAATAGGACCAAGTTGTTGGAGATGTTGACAGATCCCAATCACTCACGAGAAAATATAGAAAAAACTGCTTCAGACTACCTGAGTCTCCTCCAAGGCATGTGTATCCCAATGGACAATGAACCTGAAAACAAATTACGCAAACTTATCAAGTACAAGTGGACTAACACACTTCTAGGAAATGTGCCAGTGTAAGTGTTCTTTTATTTGTTTCAGTTGCACTGATAATTAAATGCAAACAACCATTCAGATACTTGAGCAAAGATATGTTGACAGGACATTTTAAAGTCTGAATTATCTTATTAATTTATACATTGTTCTTGTGTTTCTAGCACCTTTGTGTGAAATGTCCACTATTTGTTTATAGTACTATTTTTAAAAGATGCCTTAATGGATGTTATTTGTGAATGAAATATTTTATGAATATTAATATTATATGTAAAACTGTACTCTTCACATATACCCAGCAAATTTTCCTTATTCCTTTCCAGAGAATGTACAGACACAGCGTTTGAGTACTTCAGTATGACACTTAATATTGCATTATGGTACACAAAACATGCGGCCAAACTAGCAGCAAAGGACGAGTAAGTCAAAACAGTAACTTAACTGTCTAGTTTCAGTTCATGACAGAATTCTGTGCATATCTGGTACTGATGGCAGCTCGGGGAATTTTTGTTCCTTCTCTTTACTCTTTGTGCTCACTTATTGTGATTTATCATCAGCTGTTGAGATTCCTTGTTCAGATAAAAGTCTTTTCAGTGTTCATTTGTTTCTAATTAAGTAACAAACTGGGATTGTAGAATATAGAAGTGAATCTTTTATGGCACATAACTGGGTTTCAAAGCAGATAGATTTGTAGTGAGTAACTTTCCTGTTTTTTGGTATGTGAGTGAATTATTCTGTGTATGAGAGCATGTGCCACATAAAGTGATAAAGAGCATTCTCTTTTACTTATTTGCAATTTATCTGATGTCTTACAGCACAGACATGGAAGAAGCCAAAGAAATTCACAAATGCTTAAGAACAGCGGCTGGCATCTTCAAATTTTGCAAGGTTTGTGCTTCAGTTGTTTTAGAATTGATGAGTCACACTTTCTAGTGAAAAAAAAAAAACAGTTGCATTATGTAATGTTCTTGTAGTTTCCTCTCATACAAAAGTTCCATACTTTTTTTTATTGTTATGTCTCTATCAGTTAAATATGATCACCCATGTCGTGAAGGAATAAAGTGCTTTGCATTGATAGTTCAAATATGCTATTGATCAAGTGGCAGTTCAGGAATTTGGTGCCAGTTCTATCAGGCATGTGGTTACCTCGATGATGTGAAGTAGATAAGATTTTTGTCCTTGTCAGTCTGATGTGTGACATGACAGTTCTGGCTATGTAGTACAGGGTCCAGGAATTTATAGCAAGTTATTGGGAATTCCTAATGCCATTTACAACTCAAATTTAGTCATGACCCTACTTGTGATCAGAAGTAGATTTGTTTTTGGGGTTACATCAAAAGCATTATTTATATCAAATCCCCAAAGAATTTAGTGCAAAATAGAATTGAAATATCTTTTTAATATATACATTTTCACCATAGGCCTTTACCAAGTTTATAACTATGCATCACTATGATCCAGAAAACTTGTAGAATTTCATTTATATACACAAATTTCTTCACAGTGTTTAACCATTACTTTAACCCCCATGTTTATTAGTGGGCTATACACAGGACTTCATTTTACTTTTATGAATGGAATGCCTTCAGTCAGAGTTGCCTAATGGGCAAGTCAGAGTAGTGGTCTGACAATTACACAGTAATTTCTGTCACAGGCAACGTTGCAATTTCATTACCTGAGAGAAAACCTTATAAATCATGCAAATTGGCAATGCTATGAAGGGTGCAGGGTAAGATTGATAACATATTTCAGAGTTGTAACGCAGTTGTCAAGAAAAGTGTATAAATTTCAATGTCCTATGTTCTATTTTTTTTTAAAAGATGTCAGGAAAACTGGAATTGTATTGTGACTAGAAGCAATGGGGGGCTTAAGAAGTGCAAAACAATTAGGAAAAGTCAAATTTAAGAAAATATGACAGGAAATCACACCTACCGAACATCACCATATTTTGAACTAAATGTGGTACAGTTTGTTGAAAAGCTTGAAGGCAATGGATGTCATAGTTGTTCATCTTGTGATCCAGGATGAATTAAGAGCCAAACTGATTGATGTCCCGGCAGAAGGTACTCATGATACAGACAGCCGAGTTCTGGAGGCATACATACACCAGTGCACAGCAGAGGCTCAAGAAAGTAAGCTGCCGGTGGTCATGTAACTTCTTAACATATAAATGAAGCAAAAAAAATTGTGTTGCTTTTTTTTTTCTTCCATCAATTCTTCTATGGGTCACAGGAAAGAAACATCGAATGTTTTTGTTTTCTTTATAATGATGAAACACTCTATTTATTTATTTACTTCACTCTCCCCTTATGTATCATAAAAAATTGCTTAAAATGTCTTTGTGTCATGATCTGAGAATAACAAATTCTGAGCAACAAATGGCAGACAGAACCAGGTGATTCTTTGGTCTCTATGTGATAAAACCTGATAATAAGTGAAGTTTAAAAGAGAAGAGTATTTTACATTATTTATGTTAGCACTGTTATATTATTAAATATTCTGAGCACCATGCAGTCAGATTTTTATGAATTGACCTTTGCCTCTGAAACATACTTTTTAATGCTTGATAACAAGCCATCAAATTTTTATCTTGCCATGCCACATTTTTCAGCAGGAAAAGACCCAGAATTGTTTATGATTGTTTTCTCTATTCTGAATTTCAGTCACTTTGGCAAGGGCCATAGAAATGAAACATGCTGTGACCCTTATTGCTGCTCTGGCTTATGAAACAGCAGAAATGTACCAGAGAGGAGGTCAGTGGTTGAAAAGGACAAAAAAATCTACTATTAAGAATTCTACTAGGTCATTGCCAGCATTATTTATGGCCAGCGCTTAGGAAATTAGTGCACATTTAGAAATTAGGGTTAGATTATTCAAACTGGCACGAGCAATAACAAAGTCAAATTAGTTCTTCTTACTCCTTTGGTTGAAAACCATTTCCTCAGATAAGTAAAATGGCGCTGCTGATGAAAATATTGCAATTTTTTTCATTATCAGTAATCATTGAAGTCTCTGTAGATAACAATTGTTTTGTCAGTCAGATACATAAATGTGTGGCTTTACATGAAGTGTGATAAAAATTCTTACATTTTTTATAAAATTTGTTTTCATTTTCATTAAGCATCAGGACTGGATACAGAAGTATATCATAAAGGAAGGTAGTCACGTGACTTAGCAATTGTTTTCCTTATTGTGCAGATGATGCTCTTGCCAGCTTGGACCAAAAGGATGTTGGGAAATGGAGGAAGTATTTCCAGTTGAAGAACAAATTTTACATGGCTTGTGTGAGTAACATTTATTTAATGCCTGTTGACAGTGGATTAAAGAAGGAAGGATGTCAATTATTAGCTCAAGCTGCCATTGCAATCATTTGCGCAGAAATTGGCAGGAAGAAGTAGGAATTGCTTGCATTAGTTCTCTTTATTGTGCTTGGCTGTTTTCACCTGAAAAGTTTAGCAAACTGAAATTGTTCAGGTATTTGAGGAGAGCCAGATGTATGCTTGTCAAATTCCTCAGCAGTTTAAAAGAATAGTAACTGAGATAATTAGCATTTATTAACACTCTGTAATGTCATGTTATTTTAAGTAGTTTTGATCATACTTGTCCCATGTTATGACATAGATTACATTTTCATCATGTGTCAATATTTGAGAACAAAGAAATTGGGTGTTTATTTCAGGCCCACAGTTACAATGGTGAAAATCTGCTCAATCAGGACAAATGCGGAGATGCAATCCGAGGGTTGAAAGAAAGTGTTGAGTGTAAGTTATGACCAGTCACTAATCTGAACTGCTTTGGTCTGTCCATGATTCTTGATCTTTCACAACATTTACGGAGCCCAGGCCTTCAGCTTTACAGTTTATCACAAGTAGTTAGAAAATATGAGCATTCCCTTCAGAAATTTTGACGTCATGCCTTCTGCCTCAACTGTTTGAATGAAAGTTGACTGGAAGTTCAGGAAAATAATTATCAGGTCATATATGATGTGGGTTAATATCAAATCATGGGAACATATCTGTAGTACTGGATTCTCAATGAGTCTGTTAAACATTGTCGGCGCTGATTTTTTCAATTTTTTGGAACAGAAGGAAAAATGTGAAGTAAGCTTTTCAGATGCTTTGGTGAAAGAATGAAAATCCCCTTGTGTTCTCATCATGTTTTTTAACTTGGTATTTCAGTGTATAGCAAAGCTGAGATGTTGTGTAAAGAGTATGCTCAGGCTAAAGGTGCTGGAACCACTGCAAGACCACAGAACCATTTGTTCTTCAGAAAGCTGGGCCCAATTGTCAAGAGAACCCTGGAGAAATGTGAAAGAGAGAACGGTCTCATGTAAGCATTAGAGAGATTTTTTAGTAGTTTCATGTAAAACTTTTCACGTTCAAGGTCTGTTCTAAAAAGATAGATTGTCCAAACCGAAAGTGCTTGTTTTTTATTTATTCTTCTCTGTTTTCGCACTCGTCAGGTTGTTTTAAGGATCAGTTTTTTATGTGATTCAAGTTCTCAACTGCAATTCCAGAAACATATTAACCTGTCATTTTGCAATATTCGTGACCAATACATTATGTCTTCAAATGCCGAATATCTGATAATAGTATATAGCTCTCTGTTTGAATTCACTGGTTTTGTTTCTGAAATTTCTCAAGGGGTTTTCATCCTTCAGTGAGTTTGCCATATTGGTGCACAATATCATTCTTAAACGTAATGCATATTCATTCTGACCCAAACGGACAACATCAGAATCACTACAGATCATGATTTTCTGCACACAAGCAAATCCTGATTTTCTTGCTTTCTTTTCTTAACAAAAATTGTTTATTATATTTGTGATAGCCATATTGGAACAGTAAACCTGAAGTCAAAACACAAGGACACAATACTGAATATTTTGAATTTATTGGTCTGTTTACAGTAGTTTGCACTTATAGGATTTGTAAACTAGGGCGAGATGCAGTTTTGCTCATGTAAGAAAGATACATTTACAACCCTGCGCAAAGTGGTCGTTGTGGTGACAACACAGTGAAAAAACACAAACTCAGATTCAGACTTGTTCATGACATTTTGTTGCATGATAACTTTGACATTTCAGCTACCACCAGAAAGTTGCATTTGATGCACCCTTACTGGAGCTGAAAGCCACCTATGGTTTGGTCAGCCCAGAGGACTACCAGGCCCCAGCATTGAATGCGCTGTGGTCAGAAGAAGTTTATAAGAAATTCAGCGCTGCAAATGTACCCAAACCCCAACCTCAGAAGGTACATTTGACACGCATGAAGTTATTAGGGCAATGTGAGAATTTTTGTAAAGACAGGTGAACCACCTGTATTTTACGGTTGTAAGTTCTGGTATAACAGTCGTGTTACCCCTTGGCTTAGTTACCCTTGATCAGTTTCTGCTTGCAAGAGAAACTTAATCTTTCTTAAATACGACAATATTTTTTTAAGATGAAGTATTCTAAGAAAAATAATAGTTTGTGAGGGTGTTTTAATACTTTCATTTATCATTTACAACCACCATTTGCCATGAAATGTTCTGAATAAAGCAGTGCTTATACTTTATTATGAAAAAAGCTCATCCATATTGTAAATAATCCTTGCAGTCACCTAACCTCATTGTATTTAATTAATCTTTCATCATCAGAAGGAGAAAGACGACAAACCAGCCACCTTGCCGCCAGTCAAAGAGAAGGAAGTCCCAATGTCTGACAAGGACCCCAAAAACACTAGTGGTTGTGTGATATCATAAGTTGAAGAATTACGAAGTTGATTTGGTTCAACAGTACTTGTCCTCTACTGAAGCTTGTAAAGAAATGACTAAAAACAAAATATGGACATTGTACTGATTTATTTATGTCAGTGGTGAATTTGTAAAGTATGATTATTTATATGAATATGCTGTCTGCAAGGAAGCTGACATGGTCGCAGTACAGCAAGTAATTACTGTGGCATTGTCAGTTTTAATATAGTTTGTCCTTGCATGGATCAAGGAATGAGAATTTGTTCCAAGGGAGAAACGATTTAATCAAGTTTGTTATTCCTATTGGCCTAGTCCATGATGTCTCAAGTGATTCACAAAATGTAGAGAAAAAACTTCAATTTCTTCATTGTATAAGATTTTATTTGTTTTGTTTACTGTGGGAAATTCATACTTTCAAAAAAAAAAAATAATAAGAAACAAACCTTGAGCAAGATTTTCCTGTCTTTCAGTATTTTGTTATTCTTGTTGGGCTGTTGGCCTGTTACTTTACTAAACCAGACACTTGCTGTGATTATCAGTTTTTTGTTTACAGTAATTTACAATTGTTGTTTTAAATTTTCTTAGTCTTTTTCTATTGGCATTTCAATGCCACATTTCTTGAAAAGAACTGGGTTTCACATTGAAATAATTTTTTTGTCTCTACATTTGTGACATGAAAAGCTTATTTTTAAACTTTCTCTTGGTGGGTCTACACATTTGCTTGGGAAGAAGTATGTGCAGACATATCTCCCTAGAGCCTAACTTAAATTTTTTTTCATGTCACAGTTCATGTATTTGTTGCCTGCTTTGAAACACACAGCACAGCTGTCAGTGTTCGTCATATTCAGCATTCTGGTTCATTTTTTTTTTTCCAAGGCTGGGAGAGACAAACAAAAAATAAATTTGTATCAGCTGATTTGAAACACCCTATAATGTTATGTGTTGTGTGTATGACAGTTGTTTGTACATGTAAAGCTGTAAATACACCTGTAAACTATACAGCATTGAAAAATGCTTATCACACTTCATTCTGTAGATAATTTCATGTGAACATTCCCCAATTCATGTGTGGATTTTTTGTCTCCCTACGGAGATACTTCTGCTCCCATGGCCATGTCGGCCACCAGGTTTGTGCACCAAATCTAGTTAAGATTTGTCAGCAGAAGATGAATGTGAGGAGATGTTACCAAAAAGAATACAATATGATATAGGCAGTCAACAATCTCAAAATGAAGATGTCAGTACGTAGAGCTGTGAGAGATGTTGTTGAAAATAGAGAAAATATGGATTTAAGCAAGACTATTTTGGTATGTAAAAGTTTTCCTTCTTTTCATCACCAGCTTGTGCATTTGAAAATGGCCAGACAAACTCAGCATTCCAAAGCCAAAAACATCTTTGAAATATCAGTACCAAGCCTATTATATTGAACATTTTCAACACGAGCTTTAGGACTATTCTTTATACTGTTTGCCATAGGTTTTGAAAATATATTTAGAAGTGCTTCTTGTGGCCAGAAAAACTTTGAAAGTTTCAGACATAGAAATTTAAGGATAAATGACATGATAGGTCATTGTCAAAACAGAAAATTTAATCACATGATTATAGCTGCCATCTTAGATATTTATATACATCTATATCATTATCACTTACTGGAATGGCATAGCAGAAATTTTGCAGAAAGGTATACATTTGACAACAAAAAGGTTAAACGTGAAGTTGTGTGGTGCTGTCATGGGGAAATTTGGTGATATTTTTTTGCTTCTCAGAATCTTTTTTCATATATCTGTCTTCAAAATTTCAAATTTTCTTACTTTATTCATCTTATGATATTCCCATTGTCTTTCAGGGGAGGTTAAGGGGGATATCTTCTTCAGATTTGTTGGGACACTGAGGAACATAAGATCAGGGATAATTTTTGCACCATTTTTTTTATGTTAAACAGCATATGTGCTAATTTCATTTCAAGGAACTTGTAATTTATATCTGGGTTGATGGTAATGCTCAAGAATTTAGGAAAGGATCATTTGACTCTTATTTTAAGATAGTGCTTGTGGCTGGTAATATGTGAATGGCTGAATGGTTTTGTGTTGACTGGACATTGTGAGAAAGCATCTACTCTCTTTATGCAGGTGAGCATTCCTGTTTCATTTAGTTTGTAAATTTGCTAGACATCCATTGATATACAACATGTGTACAGTTGTCCCCTGATGTTCTTTACATGGTGCCAGCAATCACAATGGATGCATTGTAAAGAGACAGAATCACATTCTTAAATTTGAGGTACAGTGATATAGAAGTGGATGCTTTTTGATGATGCTATGTCTGTGCTGTCTTATGCCATAACTTTTTGTCTTTTAATCTTCATTCTTAACTATGTTCATGTATCGTATGCATTTTATAACAGTACTGTGGATAATAGCATATAGCCAGGGACCTGATCAGTAAACAGCTGAGTTTTGGTGTTTCTGCAAAGGAACTACAAGTTTAACATTTGACTAAGTAGATAAGCAGGTACCTCCTATAACAATGGTTTGTATGCTAAGATGGACAGTTATGTCCCTTACTTCCTTAACTGTTGCACCTTCTACAATATCGTCGCCCGCATGATAAAACCTCACAAAGTCGATTTTTGGCGAAAATCGTTTTTTTGCAAAAATCTATTGTTCAGACCCTTCTCCATCCCCTCACAAAATATTAGAACCAAATTCCATTCCTAAGTGTGAAAATTTTAATAAAACAGTTTCGGCCGCAAACCTCCTTATCCGTCACGGCCAAAGAATGCGCACGATCAAACCTCACTAACTCTTTAGCAGGTTTTATCATGCGGGTCAAGCGTTTGGCCCGCCTACCTGTCCGCATGATAAAAACTCCTAAATCCCTAGCGCCGCCCCCGAGGACAGTCTGACAAAAGACTGTTGGTGCTCGTCAGTCAATCAGTAGCTATGTGTGCACAATATCCTACTAATCCTTTGGTCCTTGTCACCGGCTTATGTTTGCAGCTGTTTAACAGCCCCCCCCAACCTCCCCTCTTCCCTCCCTCTTCTTCTATTCGACTGTTACCGCTCCCTCGCAAACAAATTTCACTTTGCATGGTTTAATTAAATACTCACATATTACATTATTTCAAAAGGATAAAAGACAATTAATGATGTGCTGGTTTATTTTGCTGTATATCACAGATGGTCTTCTTATTTTCATTATTTTTATTATTTTAAATCTTGAGAGTAATTTCTTTTGCTGACAAATCGTATGCAGTTGGTGGGATGGCAATTAAACATTCTATTGTTAGACAACAAGACTTAGTGTGCGCTTCTTCCCTTATGTCTGTCTGGGGGGTCCAGATGGACTTCAAAGAAGTAGACAATAATCATATTTTAATCCCCTTACACCATGTCGCGTCAAGCCACTTTGAAGTTCGCCGACGGTGGCAAGTGCAGATGGGTCAGCATTTAACCTTCTTCCATTTCACATGGCAACTCCTGTGGATGTGACATGCCGGCTTCATTTCAAAGGAGATCATTCATACTCGTAAGGGCTTTACTCCTGCCCCTCCCCCCCCCCCCCCCCCAACTCCCCAAACCAATGTACATTCTTAATTCCATTGGCTTCAACCCACTCTCCCTCCTTGTAAGAGTGTACGGCCAGTTAAATACTAACTGTCCATGATCGACCCTTGATATTTTAAAGTTTCCAATGGCATTTTGTTTGGACAATTTGGCTGTTTCACTTCAATCATCGCCGGACTTTGATTTTTCCATAATCGTACAACCTATTTTGTTGAAAGAAATATAAACAAAACCAAAATCAAATAATTTGTCATCGTAAAACAAAAACTCTTGAAAATGCTGTCACTGGAACGTGCCATGCTGAAGCACCAGTGGAACTATGCTGGTTAAAAGACGGAAACGCTCCATCTCTACCAAAATTAAAGAGACGGAGATCAGTTAGTATTACAGAAATGAAAGCCAGCCATAGCTTATAGAAACCACCTTGTTCACCTTCAAAGACACAACAAGCAGAATACATCTTGAGAGAAACTGAGGCTACAGTTTCTCAACCAAATCAATGATCTACTATTGCCACACCAACACTCCGAGAACACTGTGGCAGAGACAAGTCCAAAGGGAAATGCCAGCGCTGGACCATCAGTCCTATGTAACGAGTCTGAAATGATTCCACTGTCAATGGCCTGTCAACAGTGGTGGAGAATTAACTGAAATATCCTTCCACTCAAGTGTCTTTGAAGTAGGCTTTATGTGCTCTGAGGTTATACAAATGTTGCAAAGCGATGAGGGTTATCAAAAGAATGTGAATGCACTGCAAGATGTCCATGACAACCAGCAAGAAATAAGTATAACTGTCTGATCAGGCCGAGGGGAAGGAAAGTCTATGCTCTGGCACTGAACCAGTGTGGGAACGGCAAACTGGCCAAGAGAATGACATAATCAGCCCATGAGATGTAGTGTGTGAAACAATGATGAACAAATCGGTGTGGAATTCTTCTAACTCTAGGTCAAGAGGTCATTCCAGTGAAGCAAAAGATTACCTTCAACCAAGCAAAGTGATTGTCATGGCGTGAAACTGACAAAGAGTATACTGAAGGGAAGGTTACCAAAGAATCAAAGACTTACAGGCTGCAGGCAGTTCCACAGCCATGCCCCAAGGAGAGATATAAGTATACATACTCAAACTCTTGACAAGAATTCACTGATGAAGATCCGCAGCAGCTCATTGATTGCTTCTGGGAACTCTCATGGAAGACTAAAACAATGGCCGCCACGTCTTCTTGCAGTTCTGAAACACCTGACTGGAAGAGGAGGACTCTGTTGTATCATCTGAATTTGAAAGGCATAGAGGCAGATGGTGCACAGACTTCTAAAGCCAAGCAAAAACTACTTGCTGAGCATGGGGATGTTGTAGTGACAACGATGGACTTGCAGCCAAAGCGCCTCGCTCCAGGTCTAAATGCATTGGCCTCATGTTACAAAAACAAACTTGTATGTCCATAACTTTACAATCTACAATCTGGCCAATAAAGATGATGTGGAATGCTTCTTGTGGCATGAGGTGGAAGGAGAGCTAATGCCCAGTGAATTCGCATCTTATGTGTCTGATAACTTGGGGCAACAAAGGTACAAACAGTACATCGACGGCTGTACCTTCGAGAGTAGTAACCTTACTCTGGCCAAGACTCTTCTCCGCTTTCCAAGACTAAGAGCTACAGTCATGGAGCAGAAATATCTAGAGGAGGGTCACACTATAGCGGGATGTGACTGAGTGCATTCAGCGGTACATTTCCACTGCACGGGTTAACACCAATTGTCCAGCATACAACATCAGACAGATTGAGACAGCCAGTGTCTGAAACATCTTACAAGAGACACTATCTTGAGCCTTCTTCAGAAACTTCGAGCAAGCCGCTCAGCTGAGGAGCATCCGACCTGGAGAGAAAGCCGGAGACCCTCAGGTTGTGGACCCCCGTGACATGCATCAGCATCCCGATGGGATAGTGAACTATAAACAGGTGCATGAGTTTTCAGATCTTCCACGAGGACGATGAGAGTCCAGACTCACCATCAGTGAGCCAGTTAAACTCCACATCAGAAGGGGGAAGATTGCTGAGAAGTATAACCATCTACAGGTCTTAGGAGTTGTCATCCCCAAAGATACCACAGCCACTTTCTCCCTCATTAACTTCTTTTTCTTCTCGAGATCTTGGCTGTTAAGACGAGAACCTGTAGTTATTTCTAAGACAGAGAGAGAGAGAGAGAAGTGTAAAGACGGCGAGAACGAAGAGAGGGGGGGGGGGGGTGGGTGGATGAAGAGAATGTGAGAGCAAAAAAAAAAAAACGAAAGAGAGAGAAAGAGTAAATTAAGGAGGAAATCGGTCTGGTGAGAAAGAGAGATGGGTGAAGAGATAGAAAGCGAAAGCGAAGGGGAGGGGTGTGTGTCACAGGATGAGAGGGCCACGGTTCAAAGAAGGGCAGGACAGGGAGATGAGACCACCATAAGAGGAAGAATATCAAAAAAAGGGGGGGAAGGGGGGGGCGGACGGAGGGAAGGAGGACAAAAAAGGGAAAGCATGGAGAGATGGATGAAGGGAGAGGAGGAAAGAATGAGCCAGAAATGCTGAAAGAGCAAGTCTGCACATTGTTGTTTTTTTTAGGTTTATTTTTAATTGATAAACCGTAGTTTTAATTCCCACAATATAAATAATTGCTCATGTCTGTTTTTTAAATGTTTTCATGTGTCCATATTCCAAGTCTTTAATGTCTTCTAGTTTACTTCATTGCGATTACCCGCCTTCCACTTTCTCCAAAATAAATAATTTTATTTCTTGACTTGTCCTAAAATTACTCTATATCCCTCCTGCCGCTATACAACTTCATCCATGTCTGGTACACATCTTATTTGCCTTCGAAAACTAGTCTTTACAAAGGCAAAACGAAGATTCACCTGGATAAAGAGGTTTGCTGGCCAGTGAGAGAGGAGAAATGCGCACAATAAAACCGCCTTAAGGATAAGGAGGTTTTATCATGCGGATTTCGGGTCAGCAAACCTGCTAAACTACTAAAACATAATTGTAATCAAAATCATCAGGGTGAGACATCAGGCAGTGTATTTGTAAGAGCAAAGGTATACTAGTGAGAAATTTTCAAGAACCTGCGACCTGTGGTTTGGAAATAAATCAGTTTTTTCCTTCTCCTGTAAAATTTCCCAAACCGGCTTTGTGAGGTTTTATCATGCGGACGACGATATGTTCTCATTACTTTGTCCTCAAATAGTTAGTGATATTCTGTAGATCCTACTTAGATTTGAAACATGGAGGACAGAGAAGATTGAACTTTAAGGGAGTCATGTTTTTAGCAGTGTATTGTCTATTGTCTGTCAGTCTTAACATGTAAATTGGCTCATGTTTTAATGTTTTTTATACTATGTACTCATACAACCCTGGATGTATGTGCAGGATTACAGATACCAGGGGGATCTGATTTCACACCCACTATTACTTAGACATAAAATTTCCACAAGTGACAAACTGTAGGTCACCCATCTATTAAAATATTCAGAGTACAACAGATAGATCTTGATTGCTTTATCAATATCTGTGTGAACTTGCATTTTCCGTTTACAAAATGCTTGCAATAATACTCTGTGTTAATGTTGTGATACTGAGCTTTGATTTTGAGCCTGGCATGGTTTGGAAAATTCACAGAAAGATGCCACACCTCTATGTGACTGAGCAGTGCAGTCTTAGTAGTCATGCTGTCTCTTAATAATTCAGAATTTTTGCTGCTGTTGAATCCTTTCTTTCACTTCACATTTACATTTTTGTGTCTGGAATCTTGATCTTCATTCGATAACTCATGTCAAAACCAAGTAAAATTTACTTGTTTAATTGTGATGTAAAAACTCGGTAAAGTGTGATTCTGTAAAGTATTAAATATGTAGCTCCCATGATTTGATTGTTTGCTCATTTCATGTTGTTTCTATGTGTGTCATGTTCTTCAGATTTGTCTGCATTTTGTGTTGTTTTTTTTTCTTTTCTTTCTCTCCTTCGAAATGTCTCTGACACTAGGAAACATTTACTCTCTCTCTTTCTCTCTAGACAACTGGAACGACGCTTAGTCAGAGGTTTTCAACATTTATTGAACTAGTTACATTTTTGTTTTTGCTAATATATGTAGACAATAACGTTCTGGACTTAGTAAAGGGTAAAAGAAAAGACAAAAAAGACGGAATGTCATGCAGTGTAGAATGTAAACATAAACTTTCCAATGTGAATCAAATTGCCACAAGTTAAAATATTGACAAACAATCTGAAATAGATTAAATTCTCTGTGGCCTTGGAATAAACTGGTTGGTTCACAAAATCTGTTATCAAGCATGCAAAGCCTGCTATAGAATTTGTCTTCAAAAAACAGTATGTCTAAGATGAAGACAAGAAATACTGTCCTGCCATCATCAATGGGCACAACCTTAAAATTTGAAACGTAACCTGCTGTAGATGTAAAATCATGCTGAACGAAGTGACCTAGCAATTTCAATGCTTCATGACCATATAAAATCCATGGGTTCAAGCACACATATTAAATGAAAATTTTAGGCTGTTTCTTTTCACAACATACTGACAACATCTTAATGACCTAGCTGAAATCAGATCATCTGAGAATTTACACCAAGTTTGCACGAGAGAATGTGGGTCTCAAGTTATACTACTGGTCATCTTGACTATCTGTGACCATCTCTTTATTGAAGCCACTTTTGTATCTTTCAGTTGCTCAAGGAAGGTATGGCAAAAAGCAACACTGGTCGCATTGCTTTTGAAACACAGGGTATTTCTTCTCAAACAGACCATTAACTGAATAGAAAACAAAAATTACACTCCCATCCCCTTATGCATTTCAGAGTAGGCTGGGATACTAACAGAAACTGAAGATGAAAATTCAGTGCAACATAAAAAGTACAAATATTGCCAAAAAAAATTAAGCATCCAAATGAATTGTGAAACAATTTTTGTTGTTGACTTTCGGATTAAGTACGTATATGTCAGGTAGATTTATGTGCATAAGACATAATGACTTATAACCAAAAACAAACAACAAAAAATTTGTAGATCAAGATCCTGAATTATCACATGCGAAACCATTAAAAATGTTCAACAAAATTATGAACAAATATTATAATAAGAAATATAAGCCTGGTATGACAACAATGGAACATAAAGCAATCTGAAACATTCTGGTTTGAAATGACACAACGCTTTCTTCACATACAGCACAGCCAACAATAAAATTCATATGGAGACACTAAAATGATTTCCCCTATCAAAGATACTTTAAATAAATGACAAAGATGAGATGAACGTCATTCATATTCAATTCCTAATGCATTATGGGTCATTGAATACTTTATACTTCCCATGTGAGACTACCCGACTTTCAACTGCTTCTCTGATCAGCCTAATATTTTGGACTTTGTGACACAGATGAGATTCATTGATACATCTGCAGTTTTCACTTCTCATTTCATACCTGGCCCATTTTAACACTAACTGGTAAAAACAAAGGACGTGGAGAGACTATTTTAAAAAAAACAAGTGGAGAGTGTTTATATTCAACTGTATAAATATATGGGAATTCAATTCAGAACTGTCTACTCACAATCTGGGGATTCTTTTTTTTTAAATTCCTCACTGTGAATTTCAGTTCTTTTGGACATCAGTCTCTACCTAAAATGTTCATTCTATCAAGTGTTGTTAAATGGCTGAATTATCTACTAAAAAGATACTTAAGTTGAAGCCTGCCAATCGAAAATAAAAACCACACCGTCAGGAATACATAAAGCAAATTTGCCAGATACGATTCTGAGGTAAATGCATGTATTTCTGAAGAGTTCGCAAA
This sequence comes from Onchidella celtica, assembly GCA_963931925.1. NCBI lineage: Eukaryota > Metazoa > Mollusca > Gastropoda > Systellommatophora > Onchidiidae > Onchidella > Onchidella celtica. The sequence goes on along the minus strand of OZ007569.1, from coordinate 56,051,418 downwards.
AAAAATATGCGACTGCTCAAACTATCACAAAATTATAGGTCAGCTGTTTAAAAAGTGTAATTATATTTACTTCCAACTCCTTATCACAAACCTTTCTGGCATTTTACAAAAAACTTACATCTCAAATAAACCAATACAGGTACATTACATCAGTATTTAATAAAAATACTTGTATCAAATTAAATAAACTTGTCACATCTGTAGCAGAATCACATGTATTTCAGAATGAAATGGGTTTTCTATTAACCTGTCAAGGGTCTGGCAAATCTATTTGTGCTGATTCAACATTGCCACTTATTTGATCATAAATTACAGTTCTCTTTGTGATGACCATTACTCTCCTTCTAAACTGCAGTTTCTTTGCATTTACCCTCCATTCTTTGAATCCTTTGATCTCAAATTATTAACAGACTCTGTGTGAAACAAAAAGTTTCAAATTGAAGTTTTATACAGCTGACTATCGGTGATGCTAGAAAATTGTCACATGTAGAGAGATGCTGAATGTACAACCAATCACCAAACAGTACCCTATCAAACATTGAAGGAATCTCTTTATTGAAAAAAAATGTTTAAAAAGCCTACAAAAGTATTTCACTTGGATCACATGTTATAAATAAAAATTTGTAAATTATGATAGTCCAAATAAACCATTTACACAAAAATACTGTAATGGACCCAAGAAAAAAAATTGAAAATGGGAAAATATTCACATTAGAACTGATTAATCTGGGTGCACATGTGATGATTTCCCATCCATGGTTGTCACAGTAAATGTCTCAGAAACAAATGCTCACAACAAAAGAGAAACAAAAGTGGAAATTTCTATGAAAACACTTAAAGCTTTTTTTCCTGTTGCATACCTAAACCAACATCATACACATACTAAAAACAAATTTTTTTAAAATCACAGCTCATATTTTATCGGATTTTGCAGATAATTACACAATGCACAATAATAATAATAATAATAATACCCAGGCAAGTACAAGTGCATTCACAGGCACATTTACCACACACATACATCAATTAGCTTACAGGCGAAAAAAATGTACATGTCAGTGGACTAAATTTTTACGTGTCTTACTTTGGTGATAACTAGCACAGCTATTGTAAAATTATTCTGCCTAACCTCAATCAGATGGTTCAATTCTACTGGAAAACAACGTGGGTTTGACTTCTGCTATAAAAATATAAAACTGTTGCTTACTAATAATAAACCATGAGTGTAAAACTTTCCATTTCCTCTCCATAAAACCCTGAAGTTTATTTTAAACTTGCGGAACAAGCTGTGATTTCAAGATGCCATAAAAATACCCGCATAAAATATGCTGATTGAAATAAACATCCAGTTGGACTTTCAAAGTGTCTGGAAATAACTAATAAGATGAAGATATCAATACAAATTGGATGTCTTGATGTTACAACAGTTAATTATAATGTTCTAATTTCCTTCACATAAAATCCTGAAACAGTTTCACATTATTATAAATATATATACATGACATTCCTAAACATGGAACAAATCAAATGCCAGCTGTCTCTGTATTTTCATGGGCAAACTGAGCTTTGCAAAATCACAGATCTATCATACCACAATTACATCAAACCCATACATAATCATATAATTAAATGTATATACATGAAATAACAAACACATCCAAAAACTACAGAAAAATACAGTTATCAGTTTAAAAAATTTTTTTTTAAGTATGAGCAAATGAAATGAAAATTTACGAAATAAGCCAATACAACATGTTTTATGAAACAGACCCGAGCAAATGCTGAAGAATCTCGATCAATCGTCAACTCTGCTGAAACCTATTTCAATCTTTTCATTCTTCTCCACAAATATTCTTTACAACACCAGCCTTTTCTCAAATCAATCTCTATCTGTCAACATGTCTTTTTTTCTGCAGATTCAATCTATATAAATGTCAGTTTGGACTCGAGTAGCAACCACTCCCACAGCCAAAACAAAATAACATTAAAGCATTGGGATGAGGAAGAAAAATTAGTTCCTGATTCATAACCTACGCATTCACGCTAGTTTCTACTTGCATATTTCTTACTGTATGTATGTACAATTACTGGAGAGTAACCTGCAGACAAACTTTAATTCACAATTCTACTTTAATTATACATCTGATGAAAGCTTTACTCAAAGGAATGGGCTGTCTGGTGATATAAACATGACAAACACCTATTGTTCAAAGTTTAAATTTAACCTTCATCGTACGTTACTAAAAAATATGCATGACACCACACTCCTAAAGAACAATTTATTAGCATACCCTCTTTAAAAGTATGGTGTCTCTCAGACCCCAGAACGTACGACTAGGGTTAAACATTTCACAAAATGATTTGCTGTGTCTCTGGCCTGTCTTTCAAATCAAGAAACTGCCAAACTGCCAGCTAACAAGGACAAGAGATTTGATCTCTCCATGGTGGGTACTGTCAAATGCACCATCATCAACAGTTGACCTTCCAAATATGAGCCTCTAAGAAAGATGATTTACTTGGCAGCTGCCTTAAAATGTGGGTAGGAGTTCATGTAAAAAAAAATGCAGCAACTAAATCAGACTACCATAAGTCTCATAATATGTAAAAAGTGAGACCTATACTGGCTTAATTTTCTTAATCTGGGAGTCTTTTACTGAAACCAGTAAAGAGATCTCCTGAAACATTTTATTTATGAATATTCTGATTATTCAGTTTCAGTGATCTATTCAGCCAAGAGATGTTTTAAAATTATTGAAAAGGTGTTTTCAAAATTTTTTTGAAAATCAACAATGTGGTGGTGAGTGAACAATTCCATTAAGATTTTATTACATTTGCGAAATTCTGTGTCTAAGTCATTTCACACAAAATTATAACTATCCACACGAGGGAATTCTTCACCTCAATTCAGTGTCTACCGGAATGATCTCAGTTTGAATTAAAACAGAGCTTAATTAAATACACAAGGGAGAAAACACAACTTCAACATAACAAGAGTAATGAATCGTTGAAACAAAATGGAATGTGTAATTTAAGAGAAATAAACAAATCTTGACCATTGCTGAAAACACAGAATCCTGTTTAGGTATCTAAATAAAAATCAACTGCAAAAAATCCGTCAGCCATTTAGGTGTACAGTTTCGACCATTGCTGTTTTCACTGTGTGTTGAAATGTACCCACAGCCAAGCCAGCTGTACAATAACTTCAGTATTGTGCTGGCTATAGTTGACCTTTGCAACCCTGACCTTTTGTCCTCATTTGTCATCAGGGATTTGCACCAGATTTGCTTTTCTTAAGAAATATCTTCCTTACTTTTTTTCCCTCTAACCTGAAGAGTTTTTTAATACACTTTGTGTACTGCGCATTTTTGTTTTAAATTTATTTCTTTCACTGTCAGACAGCAAGTAGGTAGAAAGTAAACGTAATTATGACTCAAAGAAATTCTGAACTATATATATAATAATGTGGGAAGGAGACATTATTTATGAACTTCTGTTGTAAAGACATGCATCTTGAAACACGGGACAATATCATGCATACAGATATTTTCTCAATAAACACCCAAAATACTGTAACTTTAAAGATAAAGAGAGGAAAGTGGACAAATAGTTCAACACAGAAACAAAAACAACTTCCTCTGTAAAGTGTAAAGTAATGATGAGGACTTTGTTGACTATTTGCAAATGGGTTACAAAGAAACGCATGTTCAAATTATTTCATTTAAATGAACACTTCAAATTAAAAAAAAAAAATAAAGCACCGCTGTTGATTTTTTTCTTTTTTTCTTTTTTTTACATATGAAAAACGAACTTTACTGTAGTAATAATGTTGTATAAGAAAACAAGCTGGAAAACAATCTATGTACAAAGACGGATGTCGTCTCTAGTGTTTCGCGGAACCAAAGAGGCCAGTTTCATGATGAGGTATGAGCTGCTGAACCCTGTGACATCCAACCATGCCAAATACAAGTTTACAGTAACCATAGATTATGGTGCCTAGGCATTGCTTTTAACTGAGAAGAAATCTGATTAACTCTGAAGCTGACAGATCAGTGGGATACGATTGTTACTGTAATGAAAAACTGCTCCATTGGGACTGTCGATGTTAAGTGGGGACTTTTTTATCAGTTTTCCCCTTGACAAAGTCACATGTGTGATACATGTATGTGCAAAGTTTTAGCAATCTGTGGAGTTTTGGGTTGTTTTTTTTTTCTTTCTCACAGAATTTCTTACTGTGTTCTCCATCCCAATTTCAAAGTTTCATTTACATTCATTGATGTTATATTTGATATAGGATTTTTAAAAAATATATTTCTCATGCCTGTTTGGATATTGTAAACGAGAATTTTTTGGTCTTTCCAATAAATTCTGCACATCTTCAGTTGTATATCGGTCAGTTGAGATGTTGGGTTGCACCGCATTATATGAAAATTGTGTTTGATTTCATTATGAATTAATGTAATTGCCCTGGAAGCCAATGAAAATGGTAAAAAGATTGCAAATAATTGAAACCGTGGTCAGATATGTGGGATTGGTGATATCAGGTGCCTGGGGTGAAATAGCAAAAATGACTAAATGAGGAAAAATGCACACAGGTGAGGCAAAGGTCAAAGTACACACCTTAGTGGGTGGATCAAAGCTGTTAGTGCACATCAACACCCAGCAAAAACACACGCATACACAAGCCATGGAAGGCAATGACTGCTTTCAATGGTTTCTATCTTGATAGAGATTGTACCTTTGAAAAAAAATGTCCAAACACAAGTCTGGAATATATCTAAACTGCAAGTAATATTTATTTAATTTCTCTCAGATTCTGATCTAGAACAATTCATTCCGAAAGTACTATTATGGATCTTTGTACTAGAGGATTCATGGACGGACTTTGATTATAAATAATTGTTCACTTATGCAAATTACAATTTTTGTGACCAGAATTCATAAGACATTGTTTACAGCACATGCATTAATGTTGAAACTTCACACCTGATTTAGCGTTTCCACACCGCAAGCTCTCATGAAGCTTTGTTTGAACCAGAGGATTCTGGAAAAAAAAAATTTCACTTACCTTTCAGGGGACCACGCATGATGGAGACTTGAAAAATTATTCCCAGATCAGAAAAGTACATAAAAATTGTGCATCATTTTCAAAACCAGGATCAAGTTACCTCACAGCCCTGTAGCCTAATTGAAAATGATTCTGAACTAAATACACTTCTGTTGTTACAAGTATAACATATAGTAAAATAAAGCATGAGAGGCCTTCCGGATTTCATTTGAAGCCAAATAAAACTTTGCTTTGTGAAAAACCCAACATAACGAACTTTGACTTCAGCCTCTGTCAATTTAGACAGGGATACAGTGGTCTAGCAGCAACAATAATGTTGCCAGGAGATCATCAGTGTGAAAACAACATAAATTCATGAAGGATAAAGTTACATTACTCCAAAATATAATGGTCCATCTCATGAAATGAAATAAATATATATTCTTGAACAACTGAGGAATTTTTAATATATAAGCAAATATATCACCACATTGATATCCATGTTGTATAAAATGCCACTTAACTCCAGTGTATATACTGGGTGCGCTTGTTAATAAAACAGCTAAACCAATAAAAGGACGGATAGTTTGTGATAAAAATTCTGATCTAAGTACATAAGCTGAGTTTTGCCTTGAGACTTGCATATCTTCCAATGTGGCTTGAGTTTGCTTGCCAAAAAAAAATAATAATTTAAAATTCAGAATTTATAATGGCGCTATGAAATGTGGTCAAACTGCATGAGACATTCTGAATAGGAATGGGCAGGTCTCCCCCAGCCAAATGTTTTTCTATATGAAAACTAGTAAGAGGCTTTGAAGAATACTTAACAAACCATTTGTCTTTAATAAAAATATCACAGCTTCTGAACAATAAATAAAATAAAATAAAGCGAAATTAGTATATCTGCAGAAAATTCTTTGACATTTTTCAATATACATAAATTCATTTGCAAGATCTATTTTTTTTTCCATATAATTCACAATTTGCTGCAGGGGGAGAAACAGAAGCGTTTAATGTCTCAGCCACATGCAAATTAAATATGCTGCAAATGAATGCGGAAATCACACAGTGCACAACCGCAAACAATGGGCTGATGAAAATGTTCTTTAAGAAGGCATGTCTTGTTCCAGCATGACCAGTCAAATTTGTCTTCCTTGCACTTCTCTAGTGTTTCCACATTGAAAGAAAAGATAGAGGACAGGGGGTGAAGAGCCAACTTTTCTTTTTACTTGGAGATTGTTGTTCATCTTTATTTAGGGAGGATTGCTGTCCTTTGCATTTACACCTCAATCTTTTGTTACTTTTAATTGTTTGTTGTTATTTTTCTCCTTCTTTCTTTAATCCCTTATTGGCCCTCAAAGTCCTCCCCAATAGACTGTCTTCATCTCAGTCTTTCCTTTTTTTTTTTTTGGCTCTTTTCATGCAGGCTGGCACCATAGACCAATCATAGAGAGAGAGACAGAGTTCCTTGCTATAGAAGAGGAGGGGAGGGGGTGGATTTTATATACTTTTTAATTTGAGATTGGGTGCTTGAAGTAACAATACAGCACAGAATGTCAACATCTGTGATGAAAAAAACTCTCAAAGAAGGGGAAATGAAACGGGTTGCTCGATGATATCAGCTTGATACAAGAACCAATTGTTCAGGTTTGGTTTAGTTTTTATACTTCTATATTCCCCTCACAACTGAAGAAAGAATGTAAATCTTACGTGTTAAATGCCACAACAACAGAGTAACCAGGTTTTCATGTTGATATCTTCTGGCATATTGAAACCTAAAGCTAATAAAACAACATTTTTGAAGTCTCCACTGAAGAAATTCTGCATTGGGTGTAGCTTGAGCCTTGAATGAAGGAAACAACAGCTAATTTACTGTTGGAAGTGTAAGGAAGTCAAACCTACATTTCCTGATTCCACTTTCAACTGAGATCACCTGGGTCCTAGCCAATATGACGAAATAAGATTTGTTATTACTAAAATGATGGGTGGAGCAATTTGCGATGTTACTTAAGTATTGGTTACTGCTACCGATGCTGGTCATTTTTCTTCATAAAGGCCAGGTTTTATTTCATCTCTTTAGCTTTGCAGATTTGGTGCTTATGAGCTTACTCAAAAATAAACGGTGGTCAGTTAGATACATGATAAATATTAAATAAAACAAAAAGTTTACACAGCCTGTCATTACCTTCTGAGAATTTGAAATTTCTCTAATGCTAGATCTAAGTCAAAAGCTACCAACTCAGTTAAAAGGCATAAAGTCATGGCTGTTAGCATGGGACTTAAGCTGTGGAATGTGTAGACCTCATGATCCAAGTAAAGATTATGTGACCAACACATGGCAAAGGTGACTGTCATCTACTCGATGACATTGTGACAAGTGCAACTGTGATTATAAATGACAGTGACCAGGGCAAGAAGTAGTGAGATGATGATGGGTAGAAGGGTGGAGACTAACGGAGAAAAAAAAAAATTTCTTTCATGTTTGATTTGTGAAGCATTATTGGGGAACAAAATTTTGCTGTAATTTCATAATGCACATAATGCACGTTAACTTTAGTTAAAACTTCTTTTTTTTAAATGTTGGTTGTTCTTGCATGATGCTGTGTTTAGATGAGATGAAACATGTGAAATCTGTGTGCCATAAAACTGATGATGACGATAATTTATGACAACATGAATGATGAAAAGTCAAAGTTCATATGGACAAAATTGTAACAACAGCTGAAACGTTGTAGTTCTGATCCCAAGTTAAAATCTTGGGAGAAAAACTGAGTTAACAGATGACAATGGATGAAAATGGCCTCCAGGGTTCCGCGATACAACTTGTTAGAAAAGTAACCAAACTTGGACAAAGTCTTTCTTTTTACGCATGAGGTAAAAAAAAAGTTTTGACCAGATTAGTTGCCGTCGTAGCGCTGAACCCCTTGGCCGAAAAGTCAGATGTTGGGGAGATGATCAAAACGCGGCTTGGGCTTGTTGGCTTGTTGATACTTTGGGTTGGGAACAGGGGAGGTGGAGTTGTTGGGTCCGGCTGGCAACCCGGTTAACTGGGGCAGAGGTTGGAATGGCTGTAGAAGAAAGAAACGAAAAAAATGACTTGATTACTTCCCTTATAGTCAAATTTAAAACATCGCATGAAGAATTTTCTTGCCATCTGTGATGCAACATGAAAATGGAAAGATTGTTTATCGTTCTAGTTGCAGATGTTAATTTTTTTCATGAATCCACAAAAACCCATCTAGGAAGTGGAAGTAAGCAAAAAATTTAACATCGATTTTTCATAATTGAATTTATCATATCAGGAGACTGTTTCCAGAGCTAAACTTAACAACGCATTCATGCAGAAGTATTTGTAGACTTCTCTTATGAAACTTCCGTCATAAACACTGGATTTTAAATCAGTTATTGAATTTTGAGAGAGCTGTTTGGCTGTCGAGAGGATACAATGGTAAAAACATGAAGTCCTCCTTGCTTACCGCTGGGTAGTTGCTTGTTCGAGACTTGTTCTGACTTTTTCTCATGCTGGGTTCTGGTTTATTTTTGGCAAACTCCATGCCAGACTCTCTGTTGATATCCATATACGGATGATGGACAAGTTGAAGACATGTCATCCGCTCATCTGGATCCATTTTCACACAGTTCTGTTCAGAAGTAAGATGAGAAATACAATTAAATATTTCAAAAGGCTGCTACTGAGTCAATCTAGAGTTTTTAATTTATCTACATTTGGCAAGATGTTTTGATTAGAACTCCATTTGAATGGAGAAACAATGCCAGCCCACAAAGCATCTTTCATGAAGTTTAAATCTGGCCACCATAAAAACTGGTTTTAACTTAGGAAAATAACACAGTCTCCCATCTTCAGTTGGATTCTAAATGTTAATCCAATAAGCATATTTGAACTTATTCATCTGCAATGTTATCCTTTAATGGTATACGATATTCGCAGATATTACGAGCAGATAAGCACCGAAACATCTGGTGGCAAAAGTTCACTTTATCACATGGAGACAGGCTATCTTTATAATTACTATTTTACAATGTGAAATAAAACAATAGTTGAGAATGTGGATAAACTAAGTCGGTTAATGTACAATTTATAAGTTTTCTGTTCAAGTATAAGTTACTTTTATCCCTTTTGAAGCAGAGACATAAACTTTTAAGAATTGTGCATTTTTTGTATTTGCCTATTTAACTTTAGTATTCACAAAAATCTAAGGACCATCATTCAGCTTACGCTGATGTTTTTTTATCTCATATCATTTTTTTATTTAAATCCCAAATAATGTTCGCAACATTTCTGATATTCTGTTCAGACAGCCTGGCACAGTGCCATGAACTCACCTGTAAAAAGTTCATTGCATTTGCACTCATGCCTGGATACCTCTCCTCTAATGGTTCCTGTCATAAAGAAAACCAAAAATCTTGTTTGAGAACTTGCAAATCAATAATAGTATTGCAAAGCCTTATTCTTGTCATTAAAAAAAAAATTAATAATTTGGCAGTGATTCTAGTTGATAATTCATTATGTTCACAATGATTCTTAATGTTATAATGTATTTTTTTTTGGAAAGATGTCCGAATGAAAAATATGTTTGTCTTTAGCCCAAACTGAAGAGATGTGTTTAGTATATGGAAGAATCTACGTTTAAAATGTCACTGCACTTGGGAAAATTCGTATAAGTATTTCTTGTTGTTGTTGTTTTTTTCTGATTGCCAGGATATTAAGAAATGATGTTGATCCATCAGGGCTGATGAAAAGAGCTCCTGGGTCAGCCAGTATTCAAGAAATTTTACCAATACTCCAGGATTCTCTGTTCCTGTCCCTGAAAGCAGTCAGGTTACATAATAACAACCTATAACAATGTCTACAACAAGTACAACATCCCATCACTGACCCGTCTGTCTGGTTCTGGTATGCTCATGCCTTGGAAGAAAGCATTATTTGAGAAAATCTCCAAATGCCTTGGTATGAGATCACCTGCAGGAGACAAAGTCAAAAGAAATTGTCAACCTTAACGTATTATAAATAGATAGTACAAGTTCGCAAATCACTGTAGCTGTTTCATTTAAGCCAAATGTAAGCCAAAGTAAATTAAACAATAGGACTCCAACTTACACCACTCTTTTACATATTACACAGATTACTAAACAATATTTTTTATAATGTCACTAAAAAAGTACATAGGGGATATAAATGAGACCTTTACTCAGTTGAACATTTAGCAATAAGATGTGAATATCAACAGGAAAATTTATATGCATCACCCCTCTGTATATTTTCAACAATATGCATCACCCCTCAGTATATTTTTAACAATTAACAAGAAAATATAACCTAAATTCAATATATTTATTTTTTATTGTGTTATGCAAATCAAGATTTACAATCTGATTAGTGGAATACATCATATGACATTGAAGCATTGTAAGTTAAACAAATGAACCAACAATTTACTGACCTAAAGTTCTGCGAATGAGGTAGAGCTGGTCAACATCTGACCTACCAGGCCAGATTGCCTGACCAGTCAGTAGCTCAGCAAAGACACAGCCAATAGCCCAGACATCCACTGGTGGGCCATACTGTGTGTCCCCCACCAAGAGTTCTGGCGCTCGGTACCACCGGGTGGCCACATAGTCTGTGTATTCTCCACCTGGACCAGCTGGCAAAGAGACAAGATATAAAATATTTATTCAGTTGTCTCACAAATGAATTAATGTCTACGGAGGAACTCTCTACCCTTACTGGGTCCCAGATGATATCATAATAATATTTTTAAAGAAAATTAGACTACAAAATTTAAATGCTGAATTTAATATTTTTCCTGTCTTATTTCTCTTGAGACATTTCAAAACTTTTGGAATAATTCTTTTGAGTTAGCCTTTCCAATTTCATGCACATGCATTTTTCATTTTCATGGACAGATCCTACACCCTTTTCGCATTTTAGCGCTGGGATATCTTAACTGTGGACCATGCAGTGCTCAATGCATAGATTTTTGAGTTGAGACATTATAAAACCCAAAATCATGCTCAAATCTCTCTTGAGCATGCAGAATGCTCAACAAAGTTTGGAAATGACATTTTACTCCTCAAACAAGGGAATGCAAACAACATTTTCAGCTGTAACTAAGGCAACCATATAAAATTAATTGTATGTCAGAAAAAGCCAAAGTTTAAACCATCTGCACACAATTAGAATAGTTGCTCAACTAATTTAAATAATAAATGAATGATTAACAGAGTATGCAGATTTTGTAAGACATATATTTATTATTCAAAATCATAACAAAACTGCACCCGCAGGTCTGCAAATTTACGACAAACGAAGGCAAACTAGAATGCAGATGATTACTCAGTTTGCCAGCAAAAGATCCTAACTGTCTGATTGCTACACATATGGAATGAGAACAAACTGTTCAGTTTCCTGCCTTGGTGTTTATAGAAACTTAACTATTGATCAGTCCAATTCCACCGTTATCAAAAACTCACAACATGTCAATTTCAAATAAGTGGTTAACCAGTGGGTTCAAAGACCTCACAAACATTCATTTGAGTGGCAAGATAGCACATTATATGCACATGTACTTTTGTCACAATAACCCATTAACAAATTCCCACTCATTACAGACAGGCAAGTCATTTCTATCCTGCCCCGACAGACCTGGTTCTAAATACATGTAAATACATCTAAATACATGTACATACATCTCAAGACATTTCTGAGCTAGCAGTTCAAACTACAAACTAGGTTCTCCTCATCATGGACTCTTATCTCAAACTTCTGTATTTCACATTTACTGGCTTTTATTATCAAAGACTAAAGATAAACAGGAAAAAAAAGAAAATGCTGCCGTCTAAGGGTTGTGTTTATTCAGGGATTAAAGCTTATCACTGTGGTTGACAGAGAACCAGCTTTCACACAAACCCAACATGACAGGCACCTCTTAGATTTAAAACCTTGATTGCTTGTGTAAATCCTAACCTCCGAAACCGTTTACTTTCAGGATCACTTCATGTCCAAATGTTCAAGTATAAAATTTACTGCAAATCTCAAACCCTTCTCTCTGGTTGCCAAAAACAAAACCTCTTCAAAAGCCACAAACTTATGGCCTCACATACAAATAGCTCTGTTGTCAAAACAGAAAACCTCGAGAATAGTACAGAGGGGAGAGAAATAGATCATGAGCAATGTCGCAAATCTACATTCAATCTTGACAAGACAGAATTCCAGTTCCAACCCTTGGAAATCACTTGCTTTGAAATCTTCCAATGGTGTGGGTTATTGAGTGGCAGATTATTTCACCCACATTAACACACAAAGCAGAGAAACTTCACTGTTGTGAGATCAGTGAATAGAATCAAGAATTCAGTGTCTCCAGCTCTATTGAAAGCAATAAAAGTGTCATGCTTGGTTGGAGATGATTAAATCAGAAGAATGGTAGCACATATTTTTCTTTCACACCACTTGGCCCCGGCTGGCACGGAGCACCAATTCATGCTGACATCTTCTACAGTGATACCCCTATGGAAAAATATTATTTGTGTCTTATACGGCACCTATGTCGGACAATCTTTTTTCACTGTTAACCCAGATCAACTGCCTTTGAATTGTGTTTTCTGTTGTAGTTCTGGGTTCTCCATACTTAGGCTTTCCTTTATGTAAACTGGCCGGGCCGGGGAATGACACTGATTTGTGGTGATGAATGAACCCACAGAGACAACACAGTCTTATGACAATGAAGAAACCGAATGGACACAAACGAAACAATATCTGATATCCCTTTTAAATACACGGCAGCCCGAATCAGGTCGAATGAATCAAAAGTTGTTAGGAATTTAAAGAAAAAAAAAAAAAGGACCCATTAAAATCATGTTCTTGGTGTTGACTTAATGAGTTTAAATGGAAGGAGATGGGATGGGAAGCACCTGTGACTAGAACATCCAGTTTAAAATGAGAAATAGCATATGCACCAAGCAAAACTTTGAAAAAATAAGAGAAAGCTTGCAAGTGACCCCCCCCCCCCCCCACAACAAGCCGCGCAATATCTCTGATAAAAGCTAAGGTGTTAAAAGGTCAGGACGTTGCCAAGAGGAATGTGTAACAAGTGCTCCACGGGGCATCATTTTTAAGGAGGAAACATGAAGAGGACATAAAATTTGTTGAGCACAACTGCCATATCAGCCACTACAGACAAGAGTGCTCAGTTTATAAATCTGAATACAATCAGATAACAATGATTACAATCTGTGCATGAAGAGACAGTAATTCATGTATTCATGTATGGAACAACAAAGCAAACAGCAAAATTGAAAATTCAGTTAGATGTTTGCAATTAACTCTTTTGGTGAATGTGTTCTAATGTTGCAAAAAACTTTGCATGTTGTGCTAGAATGATGTCTGATTTCAAGCTATTATAGACCCAATCTGTTAGCCACACATGCATTTGTGTTTTTGTGCAAAAGTATTTATTTGAAAAACCTGAGATTCACTGATCCAAATCAAGAAATCTTACACATGAAAAACAACATAAAATGGGAAAGTACACTTTTTTCGATCTGTGATTCAAAGGGGTCAATCTTCAGTTCAACCCCTCAATAATCAGACTTCATATCCTGTTTGTATACTATGACAGGTGTGCGAGCTATTCAGACGGCTTGAAAAAAACTTCTTAACACCATATGAATAGAGAATCTGAGTTTTGACTAAACAGCTTTCTGCACACCTCCATATGAAAGGCTGGAGCAGTATAATGTTACTGAAAAGTGTACTGTACACTTTAATAAAAAAAAACTGAGAGTCACAAACTGAATACACATTGGTGACCAAACTACCACCCCTCCTATTGAGGACTTCGAAAGAAAAACACAATCCCTTACAAAAGAGAAACAGTTTTATGTCAGCATATAAAAGCCAATGAATGGCAACGCAGAGTACAAGAGATAGGGGATAAAAAACTAATGTATCACTTGCTGTTGAAATGCAGCCTAATACAGCTCAATCAAAGCTTTGACACTGTACAAAAGAAACTCATATCTTTTCAAGTTCTGAAGTCAGACCAGACTTATGAAAATCCAATTAAGCTTGACTTCTTTATGCTCCTGTTCTTTACATCCAATTCACCTATAGAAGTGCCTCTTTCTTGTCAAAGTATGAATGGGTGCAGTATGATGTCACCTTATAATTTGTAAGCACAGTCACTAGGAGTTTTTCAAGTCTTTGTCATAGTTTCTGTCTTCCCCCAGCCCCTCATCCCCCACTCCACCCTATCCAACACATAAACACACACACATTTCCTTTGACATCAATGTTACAGAATGAGGCAACAGAACCTTGGTTACGTTTTATACTTCGAAAGAACAATATAAGACTGAATGTCTTGAAAAGATAACAAATGAGCACCTTCCTTTCTTAAAACAGCAAATCCCTACACTACAGAATTTGTAGTGTCTATTTGAACCTTAAATTTTTTTTAATAAAGCACAATCTCAAAAAAAAGGCTGTTTCAAGAATTTTACAATTAACACAATGAATGAAATTTAACCTCTTGGTAACACAGCTTTGAACAAATCCTTTCTGTTACAACAACAAAAGAGTAAGAAAGAGATAGAATAGTGATAAGACTGGGCGGAAGCTGTCTTAATAAAAAAAAAAAACTAATGTGACAGGATGTCTTTCATCAACAACCACTTCAATACACGAAATATTTTTAATGTGACATGGATGACTTTTAGTGTCATGATCCTGGCACTGATGATTTCTGTGAAAGGTTCAAAAGAAGTGATAAGCGCAATAACAACTTAAAGCATCGAAAAACTTAAACTCCTTCACTAGACATTCCAAGATTAACACTGAAAGGATCTGTGTGCTGTCCATTCCTTGCACTTCTTGTAGGTCATTCAAGATTTGCCACTATCTTGGCAAGGACAGATAGCACAGATATTTAGTATCTCTCACATACGTTTGGTATCTCCGGAGTCTTTTGATTGATTGACACTAAAACCCATCACCCCTCACCTTTTTGTCCTTTGTTCTTAACTAAGAAAAAACTGAAGGAAAAACCACTGCTTATTTCTTCTATGTAAACAAGTTCTTAGTTTTCAGCAACAGATATGCTCTAACTGGCTTACTATTTCAGGCCAGTTCTTGTTGTACACTGTAATAATACTCTGACAAAAATAAGCTCTTGTGGAGCATTTTGGCTAACCTGTTTTAACCCATTGCGAACTTGTGAAAAAAAAAAGGTGTCTCAAGGGCTCAGCATTACACACAACATATTCTCATTCTTTCCCTTCAGTGTTTGAAAACATTCATTTTCTTAACAACCTAAAGGAAACCAAATTTTCTTTCAGTGAGCAGAAATTTAAGAGAAGAACTGGGAAGGACCAAATGAACAAATGAATGCTAGCAAAAGATGAAAACTCTACGACCATGGTGTAACACAATAAAGCACCTCCTTATCTGAGATCCAGCTCTTAAAGAATCAAAGAGCCTCACTTCCAGTGGAAAACTCTTACACACACGAATGCCAGTTAACTTGTTAGAGCAAGGACCTACTGCTGCTCACGCATGGTGCTTAACAAGGAAATGAAGATACATAATTGTCCTTTGTGAAAAGTTACCCAAAAAGCACACTTATTATCATAGCCATCTTGATGCTTATGGCGTTGGGCAGCAAACAAGGCTCACACACTGGAAGTCAAAGTTTAACAAGCCAGTTTGGAAGATGCTTCTCTAACCCAAAGGTCCAGTCATTCTGTCTACCACTATTTTTTACATGCAGTGGCCTTTTTCTTATTTTATGGATTGTTTTTTCAAACTTAAAATTTGAGTAGCACACTGACAAAAGTTGTGATTAAACCAAATTTCTCCTTGCTTCCTGGTTGATTGCAGGTGATCAGTGTACCAAATCCCACCGACCTATTATGGTTATTGGTTTGCATGTGTCACTCAAGCAGTTTCACAACTGAAGAAAGTGGTAACTATACAAGTTTACTTACTGAGCACCCTTGCAAAACCAAAGTCACACAACTTGACCTGGCCTTGCCGTGTTATCAGAATATTCTCTGGCTTGACATCTCTGTGAATTGTCTGCAAACAAGTGAGAAAATTAACCATTAAAACTAATCAATCAAAACCAACAAATGAAATGGAATAACAAGGACTTTCATTTATGCTTGGGGCATAAAAATGAGTATCTATTCTGACAACAGACATGTACAAAATGACATTTTCCTGAAAATAATTCTAAATGACATAATCACAGACACTGTAATAGTTTGCTAGCTTTTCACAAGTTTAACTTGTTTACAACTACATATTTTAGCCTGCCATACACTGAATCACGCACTCTTACTATTGATTTTAGGATGTACAGTGTTACATGAGGTCTGAGTGTATGTCCACAGTGCTCCCGCACTCACAATTTTAGGATGTACAGTATACAACTCAGTACAGTGAAGGGGTTTTAAAAAAAACACCTAACAATTCAATCTAGTAAAATGTTACATGAAAAATAATTACTGTTTTGCTGAACAAGATCAACACCGTCACTTAGCTTTTAAGCAACAGAGGCCCACAGCAAAAAATGGACAACACAAAATTAATAAATAGGGAACTAAGATCTTCATACAGTGAATACAAAATCTATATTCACTTCTTTAGCAATTCTTACTTTTTTTTTTTTTTTTAATTCTCTTTACTTTTCACTTCTTTCTGCCATCATAAAGCTGCAGATTTCAGAACAATAATTAAACACTACATATGATTTTGTATTCATTTTGAAATAAATGTAGCTCGAGAAAGTTGAATCTAAACATTCATGGAAACTGTTTCTGACATGAATACCTTCACACAGAGATCGGTTCCCCATGACAGATTGGCTTTGAAAAATCCTTTGCAAACAAAAACCAGTCATAAATTTATTTCTGAGAATAATACACAACAGACTCTTTAATATGAGATTGTGAATAAGAAAACCCGGCTTAAGTCAGCAAAGCTGATTTTGAGAAAAACGGCTTTGAGGTGAAAATATGGGTCCGACACAAACTTCCAACTTGGCTGTTGTTTAGGGGACCGTGGCAGGTTACAGGGTAAACTGTAGATGAGCAGTGAACACCACTCACTATGATCTCTATAACGGCTTTGTAATTAGACTACGGTCTCCTAACAACAATCACTCCAATATTACTTGGTCAATTAGCTATTGCCACTTATAGGGTTAAATGCCGTTTTCTCAAAATCTTGTTTTGGGGGGGGGGTCACTGACTTCAATTTATAGGAAATATCTTGTCTTTTATTATATGTACAGAACTCAAAATGTCATGTTGCCGACTTAAGCCTGGTTTTTTCATGTACACTCATATATTGGCTTGGCTTTCCTGAGCACTAACTAGGCACTACAACCTTCGTCCGCCTAATACTTATTTTCTCTTGAACTGTTATCCTAGTGCTCTGCCTCCCCCCCGAGCTTCTGCTCACCTATATTGACTTCTGTCATATATTTGATGAACACATAAGGACATATTTCTACCCTGCAAAAACACTTTACTGAAAATGTGAATGTAGTGCATATAATATACTTACATTGTGTTGATGACAAAAATTGACAGCTAATAATGTTTGATATATAATTCTCTGGACCATCTTCTCTGGCACTCTGTGAATAGAATAAAACGTGAAATGTCAAATCCGAGAACTCGAATAGTCTCAGAATTGTTACATGCAGTGAAAGATATGACATGTGTTTCTTAACCCCTCCTCAAAGGTATAAGATTTTCTCTGAGGTCAAGGTACAACTAGTGCTGTACTCATATTGTTTTTCTCAATCTTTGTTTTTCTTGCTGAAGAAGAGAGGGGTAGATAAATGATTAATTGTTAACTGATTGCTAAAAATTTGCTTGAATGTTTTGTTCACCAGTCGGACTTGAGTTTCCTTTAAGTTCATCATGCACAGATCATCCTATGGCAGCTGATCTGAGTCAAATTAACATGTTTTGTTGAATAACTCCAACTACCTGTTCTATTTGTTATATTCAAACAGTCTACTATACTGGTGTAACAAATCCAACCAAAATGTCACTTGTGATCTGGTCAAAGTTCAGGCTGAATTTTGGCACATTGCAGATTACAGACTAAGAAGGATGTAGTGGCACGCTGGAGGAGACTTTTGTATAACAGGCAATCTGTTTCATTGCTTTAGTTGAAAATCTAGAAGCTGCTGTATAAGGCAGATGTGGCTTTCAAAATCTAAACCACCATCTTGGAATATTACATGCAAATCTTAGTTGAAAATGGAAAGAAGCTCAATTTTATGTCATACAAAGCAAAACAATACAAAAATATGCCTTCACTATTGTTTTCAAGAATCAATGCCAACTGAAATGAATGACTCCAATCATTGACTACTCATGTTGCTATCAACACTATTAATTCTGTATGGTTATAAGCAGCTCAGATATTCCAATTTAGAGATGTGAGTATACTTTATTTAATAGCCAAAATACAGTCAGTTGTTTAAAGTGCAGCCATTTTTAGATCTATTACTAGCAACTCTGACAAGCCTATGGCAAAATGATTGAATAATTTAGAATGAATTCATTGTGTTATTCCACAAAATAAAACCATGTTTGGGCAACACAGGTAAAGAAACCAAGGTTACAAACTTTCATAACAAAAGAGTTGATCTTGGTTAGCACTACTTCCAATTACCATATCAGCAGGAGTGCACTCTCCATTCAATCTCTTTTATATACCAGTATGCTATACAAAGTTATCAAGTTTATTCATCCCACACCTTATAACAACTTTTTCTTCTAAACTCTACTTTCACCTGACTTAGGTTCACAGACTTACAATCAACCTACCCCCCCCCCCCCTCCAAGGGAAGGATTGTATGTCCTGGAGTAAAGCAGTTCCCCTTACACTAGCAAGTCACCATTTCTTGCCAAGCTCAACCAATATTGGACTTTCCACTATAAAAGAAGATTTACTCATGAAAAGTTCATGCACTCTTTTGTAGCCACAGCTTTTGTATATATAAATCCCCCAATCCCTGGGGTAATTTAATTTTTTTATACAGCTATGACAGACACAATGGTGTGACCTGATTCCTGTGAAAGAGTAAGCTTTTATTATTTTCTTTCATACACAAAGAATTGAAACCGGGTCAGTGGAACTGATGCAACATGAAGAATCACAGTTGGTACTAATGGATTCAGAGCCCTTTATAGGATGGTTTGTCAAAATAGAATAGCCAAACCAATTGAAAGTGAAACTGCAGGAGGAGGAAGGGATGTGTTTGTTGCCTGAGAAATAAGCAGTCTAGGTTGAGTGAAAAATAAAAAGAGGCCCCACCACATATTATCCACAGAAATATTTTGTGACACTGCTGCCTAGAGATACCTACATATTTGCACCAATTTGTGTTCACATATGTAAGATTGGTTTACTGGTTAAGTAACCTACAACATGCTTGGGAAAATTACAGTTATTGCAAAAACCACAAACTTGCTGTGGATTTGACCAAACTATCCAATACAACAGGAAGATTTTGATGATGATAATTTAAATACTCAAAGTAAGCGATAATGCCTCATCATACCCTTTAAAAAAAAAAATCCATTTTGGTGTAAAGAATATCTTGTAGTGAATATTCCATCTATTTGTTGGTGTTGTTGCTTTTTGAGGCAATGAATCTGATGTTCTGGAAAGTGGAAAGGGGTCAGAGGGTTGGCTAGCTTGGAGAATCAGCAGATTGACTTACCCTCTAGCATATCTCTCAAGTTCATGTAGCACTGTGTGATCTACATACTCAAACACCAGATGCAGTCGTTTTCTCCGTCTGAACACTTCTATCAGGTTGACTAAATTGGGGTGTTTTAATTGCTTTGGAGAAGAAAAGGAAAAGGAAAATCAGCCAAAACAGTTCAGACATTGGTGTTGGAAAATCACATAACCATAAATATTCATTCACAATTGAATACATGTACTACAACAAAACTATATTGGCAAATATTCAAATTAAGGTGTGAGGTAAATCTTACACTGGTAACATGCTTGTATCGGGCAAAACTGGTCTGTGCACTGTCCTTGACAAAGACCCATATGGGCAACAATCTTTTTTTTTTTTTTTAATGAAAACTCCATCAGGCCCCGGGCCCCGATAATATTTATTCCCAAAGACCCCAAGACCATACCGACACAGTTTTTTTAATTTTACATAGAAACTTCCCCAACACCTTATCAAGTTTTTGAACTCACTGAATTATTTCCACTGAAGCAGTTTCATCATTTTGAATACAACTGACGCTTATTTAAATACTTTACAATGGTTTATCCACTGGTGTGAAGATCACTTATTATTAAATGTAAAGAAAACAAAGGAAATGGTAATCGATTTCAGAACAACTGTAACATCACTTCCACCGCTTAAAATCTATAATCAAAATGTTGATAGAGTCGAATCTTATAAATATCTTGGAATACATGTTGACTCCAAACTCTACTGGCATGTCCATACCACCTCAGTTCACGCAAAGGCAAACAAACGTATGTATTTCTTGAGGAAACTTAGATCACTTAATGTAGATAAAACACTCATTCAGATGTTTTATAAATCAACTATCCAGAGTATCATTCTATTTTGTATTACAGCCTGGGGAGAAAATGCAAAGGGGCATGACAAGAACAAAATTAACAACTCTATTATCAAAAAAGCTTGCCATCTAACTAACAGTGAATACGTGACCTAAAATCAATTCTAAATGATTGCTCCCACCCTTTGTTCCATCAGATAGTCCGATCCCAAAGAAGTGGAAGAATACTGTATTTAAAAACAAACAGAGAGCGCTATAGATGATCTTTTTTGCCACCCGCAATTCGAAGTAGCAGTGTTTCCTGATGTAGTATGCTGTTGTTAGTTTTTCCTAATGGATTGTTCTTACAGTGCGTGTGTGTGAGTAATGTTCTTACTTGTTGGTAATGCTGTGTGAGCAATGTGCTTTAAAGACCTGTAGGTCTTAGATATTGTATTTGTACTGTTACTGATGCTGTGACAACAAATTTCCTGGAAACAGGATAATAAAGTCATATCTTATCTTATCTTACCTTATATTTATATGATCACCACAAGATATGTTGGAAATGTCATGAATAAAGTGCTCTGTGCAGTTTGTTTCTTATCGGCTATATGAATGGAAATTAGCCATTTGGTCACATTTTCAAAAGCTTCAGTTATATGTGACACATAGCTAAGACAGGGTAGCTAATTACTCACAGTCACACAGGTTTACGTAAGTATTTGAAAAACATGGAAACTACACTGTTGTACAAAAACACTGACAAAGACACCCCAGGGACCACAAAAAAACAAAAAGAAAAAGGACAGCAAATGAGAGAAATAATAAAAATGAATCACAGTATGTACAAAAAGTAATGAAATGTGTGAGAAATAATTGTCATGGAAGAGATTCTGTCAACATTTTTTTTTCTGTCACATATTGAATGTCACTTCAGATAAGATATTGTTTCAACATACATATTACTGCTTGTCAGTAGTACACCTTGTAAGTTGTATATGGCATGCATAATGCAACATATAAGAAAATGTCTGTTAAGGTACAGAAGACAATTTATATATTTAAAAATAAAATTACTTCCCATGGTTGAAATAATCATTTTTAAAAAAGCCAAAGATTTAGAGAAAGATTCAACAATCACTACTGAAATGAGACAGATAGTTTCCTGCCATAAAATATCTACATTCCTATGTCATCACTGTCACAAATCCCAGACTGGGAGATGTAATAGTTTATGACAGGACGACAATCACGAACAAACAAGTTTAACACTTAACAAAGCAGCCTATCAGACTCACACATTTATTAAACATAATTATACATATAATAGCGCAATTACATACAGTATATTATTGAAATCAACTGCCGTACAACGGCCTTATTCTCACACACACTCTCCCTCGGATCCACAATCCGGTAGTTACTCCTAAAGGCACTTCGGCCTCAGCCTCTCCCCTCCGGGTCTTAATAGCACATTAATAATTTACTGGCACCGCAGTCTCTCAATATCACCTTCCTATTGTCATACACCTTAGCATTCCCCTCGCACCTCAGCAGGGCAATAACACATTATTATTTCCATAGCCATCAACATGGCAACAACATAGTATCAGTTCACTAGCCTATCAACATGGCAACAATATAGTATCTCATTCACTCTCATATCTACGTCCCTGTCCGGGCCTGACTGCCACGACTTTATGTGCCTCTACTGTCCTGCACTGACAGCCTCACTTCTGGCCTATGTGTGGCCTCCGGCCCTATGCTGGCCTATCCCCTGTGCTCCTCGAGGTGGCTCTGCGGCCCGTCCCCGACACCTACAAGAATAACATTACATTGGTATAATACCCTACCATTTCTATTCACTCCACCTCTCCTTACAACCCATGAAACGTACACACACTAGTTCACCTTTCACTCACCACCCATCTGACGGTAACACACCTCCATCGGAGTACACACTACTCACTCGCGCTACAAATCCATGAACTCACTTTCATCTATCGCTCGTGGCGCACATTGCTATATCCAATATCAAGGACTTCCACATTCCTCACATATACTTATTCACATCATGGTAATAGACGAATATAATATAATACATCAATCATAATAATCAATCCACATTCTACATACCAGTCATTACTGGAAAGACTGTCTCACTAGTCTTCTCGACTGCTTCCCTTATGTCCGCCCGATGGGCTCTTATTCACAGGTCCGCTCCATAGGACCTTCTAACTTGCAGTGATAGTAATCCAGCGCTTTCGCCTCATTCAGACTTCCACACCACTCATACACGCACGCTTTTCCCACTTGTCTGCATGAGTTATTTTTACTCTTCCCCTTTCACGTCTTTTCCTATCCGTCTGTCGTGAGCTCTTCTTATTCTACACCCGCTCTGTAGCAATCCCCTTAATTGCACTCACTCCACTCGTGACAATCACCTAGATACAACATATACTAATACAGGATATATGCAGGCTTATTATTCAGATTTTACAGCCACAAATTTTCATCATAAATGGTTTGATAACAGCATGGATGATGACCATTTCTGTGTCACTGACCAATGGCTAAAATGGAGAGGTGCAATTATAACTTTTATCTGAAAGCCAATGACAATGAATTTGACATAATCCAATAACACTTACAGCCCATTTCTGGCCCACTACAAATTATAACTCCCAGCAAGTTAAAAGAGAAGATCTTTGAAGATTAAATAAGACTGCCATCCATGTTTTTGGCAGTAAAAGTTGTCAGCTATTTTTGGATTCTGGCCAAAAAAAAAAAAGACAAAATTTTTATCATTCAATCATTCTATGTGGAGTTGCAACCTTCAAAAAGGCTATTACAGTAGACAACGGTTAAACCGAAATGGGCGGGACCACGGGTTTGTTTTCAGTTTAGCGATAGGAGGCTTGAAAAATGCCAGTTTCAAGAGAGGCAGCCCAAATCACTATCATAGATGACAAATAATGTAAGTGCACAGGTTAAACAGACTCAACACACACATCCTCGCTTGCTCTGTGTTTTTGACTGAGAATGAGAACTGGCGATTGCTCAGGCCTAGGCACAACACTCAAAGTCAAAGCATGGATATGCGGGTGAATGTGGACTAACTCTCAAAACAGGGAGGCATGCGTGTGGACGGACAGTACAGAACCGCTGTCCCGCCGATCTCGTTACCGTTACCGTACACGATGTTCAGTGATATGCGCTGTCCGCGATAACTAGTGTTGTCTCTCTGATGTCACACAATTTACATGAAAGGTCACTTGCGATGCCCCAAACGTAACGTCTGCTGTCGTCTGACTTCGTACCTGTGAGTTTATGGGCCTCCCTCCCTCTCCCCCTATCTCTGTATGCTGCCACTTCCATGTAGGCCTAACTACCGGGCAGAACGAAGTATGCTTTGCTCTTATTTTTTTAAGGGGAGGAGAGTGTACTGGGGTTATACAGTAACTTGACTCGATATATGGCTAATCACAGTGGACTGGCCAGTGAATCCAGCAATTTTCTTTTCGGTTTAACCATAGGGTTATTTCGGTTTAGCGCTAGCTTGTTAACAAGGATAAAGAGGGAAAAAAATCGGGGATTCTTATTTTCTTTCGGTTTAGCTCTAGTTTCGGTTTAGCCATTTTGGTTTAACCATTCTCCATTGTATTATCTTCCCATGAGTTCAATACTTGGAAAATGACAAAGCTCATCCGAGTATCAAAAAAAAAGATTATCAAATCATAATTACACTCAACAAACTGATCTTCAGTCGTCATATTTACTGATTCATATTTAACTGCTGATGGCAATAATAAGTAAGTGTAATAGCATGAATAGTTCAAAAACAACAAAAGAATAAATTTCACAACGCAGTCGTATATGACACATCTCAAAATTAATTATGCTACTTCGTTGTGCCTTAAAAGAATGTGACAGACAGAGAGATGTTATTCACACTTATCTAACAGCTCACACATGCAAATTTTCACAGAAATTGAAATCTTTCAGACATTTCAGACCTTATCCATCTGAATCAGGTCTCATGCACATTCATAAATTTCAGAATTAATTATTCCTAATGACAATCAACAAAGAATATTTGATTTGGTAACCTTTCTCTGATTGTACCTTGTATGCCATACTGACAATTGGGTATCTGGACAAGTTGCAATTAAAATACCATGACTCAGCGAGTATTGAAGTACATACCTTGAGCATCCGTATTTCTCTCATGGCAATTTTCTTGATTAAAGGATCCTCTTCTGATTCAACGAACTTTTTAATTGCAACAAGTTGTGCAGTCTCTCTGTTTCGACATTTGAAAACAACACCATAGGATCCCTCTCCTATTTTATTTATCTTTTCATACTTTTCCATTTTGTCTGAAGTCCCTCCACTACTCCAGTACTGCCCTTGTTGCTGACCACCTGACGGGTCCTTCCTGGGACTGGAATAAAATAAAACAAAAAGTTGTCAAGCCGTATGTCATTTCGGTTCATAAATCACCTACTAGGTGAGTCCTTCAGACACAGTTATACAACATCAACATTACTATTTTTTAGGAGCTTCTACAGCTTCAAACAAAATCAAAAACATATAATGCCCTGAAAGAACTTCACATTGAATAATCAAGAATAGGAAAGTTTTAAAAGTAACATTGTATATTATGGCAGTGTCCACTTCAGCTAGACATGACCTTATGCAAACATGTTAAATTTTATCACCAGACTGCTTACAACATCTTTGAACTAGACTGTGTCAGTTTCCTCACAAAAATTATGCAACAATATATACACATCAAAATGTAAAATGTTAACAGTGCTATATGAATTACATGGTTGTACAAAAATGTTGGTAAATCAGATATGTCCCAATTTCATTCTCTTGAAAAGTATTCACAAAAGCAAATCTTTTCCCATTAGAACTACAAAACCATCCCCTTTTCAACCCCCACAGTGCACATGAAGGCAAACTTGAATGTAACTGTAAATTTTGCTATATTTAGTATTATATTTACAGACGTGATTTGGGTTTGATTAATTTATTTGGCATACATAAACTGAGTCAGGGGATAGAGAAAGTTCTAATGAAAGAATCAATTGGCATTTTGTCTTCCTAGTGTCGAAGTCATCAGCTGATTTACACTCTTTTCAGGTTTGAATTTTAAGGTTT
Organism: Onchidella celtica; assembly: GCA_963931925.1. Classification (NCBI taxonomy): domain Eukaryota; kingdom Metazoa; phylum Mollusca; class Gastropoda; order Systellommatophora; family Onchidiidae; genus Onchidella; species Onchidella celtica. The sequence continues at coordinate 56,025,626 of OZ007569.1, read as the reverse complement.
TCCCACAACAGTGTCAATAATAAATGACTAATATTGGTAGAATTATAGCATACCTCAAAGAATCATTCATGGCTGGCCTTCACAGGCACACGTAAGAGCGGAAGATCGACTGACAAAGAATGTGCAGAGAGATGAAGATAGGGATAGATAGAGGTAGAAGTCAGTCGATTGATGCACTGGCATCATTCATAAATCAGGACAGAACTGCAAATGATCATCCCCAAAGAAAAACCAGACAGTCACTTCACGATGTTTTGTTAAAATTTGTGCTAAATTAAACAGTATAGTTGGCGAAAAACAATAAACACACGTCAGGAATGTGTTATGAATCGTCATTGCATTGTTCCATAATACACATCGCCATATTGAATTTTCATCGACAAAAATTAGTACGCGGAAGTAGTTTATTATAATCATTAATCCCCTTCTTTGCTATAGGGTTAAGGCAAAAAGTTATGAAAAAATATTCATTATCGATTCATAATCAACAATTGTATTTCTTTAAGTTCAAGTCATGGTATTTGTTCATTACGTTTCATGCACTACTTTTATTCGCTTCACTAAAAGTGCGCGCAATGTTTAGGGGATTTGTATCAAAGGTCATCACCCTGACTACTGCTGTCACGTGACGTAAATACCGTGCCTGTTTATTGATTTACCTTGTATCGGTTCTCGTTCCTGTTTGCATTGCCTTTTACGTGCACAAGGTTTAATAGGGACACAATCACAATCGAAGAAAGAGGAATGTAGCGTACTGTGCCGCTGTGCGTGGCAGATTGTTCGATAAAAATCCAACTTCCCCCACCAAATAGCATAATAATACGGCGTAATTTATTCTATAGACGGACCTTAATCTAATGAAAACAGGTCGCAAATTATTAAACTGTAGCCTACTCTAAGATAGAACCGAAAAAAAAGCAAAAAAAGTTGCATGATGAAGATGGCGTTTCTGCTGTGGTCAAAATGGTGGTTATGGTTAAAAAAAAGGGGAGGGGGGAGGAATGAGAAAGCACCATTTGATCAGCTGGAACGGCGAGGCATTACTTCAATTTTTTTTTTCCGATTAAAGAGTCTTCGTTTAGGTCAGCTGGTGTAGTGTCCAGCCCAGCCCGGTCTTAGCGATATCTTCAGCGAGGCTTAGCATTTTTATCTGGATATTAATGACAGGGTTTCTGTGAAAGTCATCATGACCAAGAATGGGCGGAAAGAGGAGAATAGAAAAGAGACACAAAAACACACCAGCCCACACACTAATTTAAAATTAAAAGAGAGCGTGTTAAATGTAGCCTATACTTATCATGAAATAACAATGTGACCAGGTGAGTGATGGTGGCATTGGTGGTAGGCTATATGCCGTGGTGCTAATCACAGAATATTCTGTGGTGGTGGTAGTGTTGTGGCAGGAGTGCTGAAGAAGTGGTGCTTAAGACCAATACAGTTGTGGTGGTAGAGATAGAGTTTATGATGACTGCCCCTGTAGTGTAGTGGCGGGCATGGTTACAATGGTGGTGTGGTCACAATGTTACTGGGTGGGTGTTAATGATGTTGGTGATGACGGTGATAATGATGGCGAGAGTTGTAATGCTCAGTTTTGCATTATATGAAATCTACATATAGCGATACCGTACACAATTATATCTAAGACGAGGAAGTTTTTCAACGTTTGTTTTTATCATTACCAGAGACGGAAGCACCAACGTTAATTAGACTGCGGGATATATAAACAGGCTAAAGCTGGTATGTGGGTAGGTAGAGCGGCTAGTATTGGGCTGTGATCATGGATATAAAAGAACGGAACTGATACGGATAATTATGTCTGAATATCATTTATCTCTTTTGATTGGACTGAATCCACAACAGAAAGACAGAAGTAATTTGGTGAAAGAATTTAATTCAAATGCCAGCAATTAACAACTAGGTTTTGAAAGGTTCAACAAACAAATAACAATTAACTAAGAAACATGTTATATTTCCCTTAACCCTTCTCTCTCTCTCTCTCTCTTTCTCTTTCTCTCTCTCTCCTCTCTCTCTCTCTCTCTCTCTTTCTCTTGCTTTCTCTCTGTGTGTA
>OZ007569.1:55806906-56023358 GCA_963931925.1 Onchidella celtica | reverse complement strand
GCCGTGCTAGGTCACGACGTCAGTGAGTTAATTTTTACGATCTTGTTGATTATAACCAGCGTAAATTGTCCTTGAGCTGTTCTCGTGAACAATTTGTTTTGAACAGTTTTTTTTCCTAATAGATAGACAGAAGGTGTGGGGAAGGATAGACGGACAGCGTAGGTGTGCATGACTGAGCACTTTTTATATCTCGTGTTTTGAACTAGGTTTAGTGGAGAGGGAAGGGGTGAGTAGGAATTAAATGTTATTGAGACGTCTGTTAACGTACAGAAAATCCGTGATCCAGAGTAAAAGCTCGGGGTTTTGAACATGTTAAGAATTTATTGCTATAAAATTACATTTTATTGTCTTGAGTGATTCGACCTTTGATGTCGACCCAAGGTCGTTGCGTAGGGCTGTTACTTAAAATAACTCGGTTCGGCAGCTGAGCTAGAGGTGGTTGCACCAATCAATTGTATGAATCTGGACGGAAGATCGAGACATAGCTTTAGTATTTAAACCCGTGCAGAGCTTAGATAGAGGCCACATGTAGACAATCCATTTACGAGGTGGACGGCGATAGTCCTCAGCCAGATGAGAGACATAAGAGACGCAGTTGAGCAGTCCATATTGTGAGCAGCATGAGTTAAAGCTCCAGAGCCTAAGCTACTTGGTTTGATATAAACCCACAGCGTTTACATCCAGCGCTCTCACTCCCAGTGAGGGCCGCATGGTGAGAGTCTATACTAATTTGTAATGATGAAAGTGAACCGTTCTACTTACTTTTGAAGACAGTTTCAGAGCTACCGCCAGACAACGCATGGTTGTACAAGCATTCTCCATGGCGTGTCTAGAGGAAATGTCCATATCATAACATGTCTCATTGAATTAATAGAATTTAAACTGTTATATCCGTCGCCACGTGCGCGGATTCTATTTGGCATCTAACTCATATGACCTGCAAGTAGTTAGAGTGAATAAGTTAGTCTTTATAGAAAGCTGTAGTTTCATTAGTAGATTCAGTTGCCTTTGAATTGATATTTATATTTATAATTATATTTGATACATTAATTCCTGTAATTAAACTGCCCTACAGTTCTGCTAAAAATCAAAGCAATTGATTTATTTAGTTTTTAGAGTGCAAGTATTTTTTTGTGTTCGTCGATTGTGGGAGCGGACCTCGAAAGAGTGTCAGTCGAATTATCCCCATCTAACCCACATCGCGACAGACAAGACAGTGTGTTAACGAATGCTGAAAATTTATGAAATACGTCGGCGAAAGGTTTAATTTTTAATTATTTTTGTTTAAAAATCATTCGGTGTAAGAAAACATATCAATAATGATTATTTCCCATGCGTAGACAGTTTAAGAACATTAACATTGGAGAGTCAAAGTTATACGGACTAGATTTTCATTTCTTCTCCGCGTATTTTTAAATTTCAAATTAAAAAATAAACTATTGAGCTTATGTTTCATTCGTGGCTTTCAAAATCATCCTACCTGGCAACTACGTGCTTCAGTAGATGTACCGATGTTTGTCAAATAAGTTCCTTAACTAAGAGGTGACGGATTTTGTAAACTGGGCGGCAGATCAAGGCTTTACTCTGTCGACCTTGATAAAATGCATGGAGTCCAAATTTTGTCAAGAAATTAAATAAATACTGTTTTCATATTTTTTTTATTTTTCTTTTTTCATGTGTAGGCCTAAATATGTAGGCTATGTGTCCACGCATGCGAGCACATGTAGTTGGTCTTAAAATGTGATGAACTTTTTAAACTTTTCTGCTTCCGACAAATGACATTCAAAAGCTTCTAGTGTTCTTCTCAGAACTGTTTCTCACAATACTCTTAAGGCTGTCATGGCCGATAAGTGCTGAATAAAATGCAGTATGTTCTTTGCCCTTATTGAGAACCTCTAATAAAAGACAAACATTTTTTTAAAATCATTAAACATTTTTCCGTTTATAAAAGGCTTGAGGGGGGGGGGGGGGGAGAAACAACACCATTAAAAAAAATATATAAATAAAAGGGTGCGCTGAAAGAGTAGGTATTCATCTTTAAGTACATCGTAAACGGGCAAGTTTTGTCCTTTCAAATCAGTGTAAAGGTACTAAACTTACATTGTAACTGGTTTGAGATTTGCCGTTGACTTCTGGCTTTGGATCCCCTAGTGAATTGGGATCAGTTACGTGGGACAACGCAAAAATCTTCATGCTACGAGTATGGTATAACTTTTCCGGGTACTTACATGTTGGTAAAAAGTGAAAAAATACACCGCCGACCTATTTACTAGAAAAACCACAGAAAATCTATGGGGTTGCAGCATGGCTAGGTCCTATAATAATATGCCATATATGACAACGCTAGAAATATGATTGTTTCATGGATTACAGTCTGAAATCTGATATCAATTATTGTTAATGATTTATTGCTTTCGGAGATAATACATGGGCAAGGAATAATCTCAATGAAGAAATGACTTTCTATGACTGATGCTAACATTACGTAACACTATCTTGCTCACCGACCCCCCCCCCCCTTTCCGCCATTGGAAGGGGAAAGTTCGGGAATCTTCTGGAAGGCAAAAGAACAAAAGATATCTTCTCTGCCGTAAATAATATTAGCAGTTACAGCTCGGGATATAAATTTCGCTTTTCTGTGCTTGCATTGTAAAGATCAAATATCGTATTTTCAAAAAAGGTCCAAAATAGTTTGTGCTCCCAGTTCAAACCAGACACAATCAGAGACTTCATCTGCCACTTTTTTTCTTTCCTTTTTGTTCTCCCATTTTACTTTCTTTCGTTCTTTCCTTCACACTGTATGAGTTTGTACAGAACACAGCACTTATTTCAGTCCTCTCTCCCCCATTTACACCCTCTGCGCATATCTCGATTCCCCGTTAATTTATTTTTGCTTTGCTTTATTTATTTATTTATTTATTTATTTATTTATTTATTTATTTATTTATTTATTTATTTATTTATCTATTTATTTTATTTGTACACACCACTGCACATAATTCAATCCTTCCTTCCCCATTTACGCACAAAACTCCCTTTTACTAACTTCTGCCTTGCTTTATTTGCGATCATTCTGATCAATATATGAAGAGTTTATCACTAAATCAATCCATACACAAATAGGGGCCTACATCCCATGTCGTAACTGCTGCATGTGTTTCCAAACAAACGTACTTGAACAAATATCTCAGGTGAAAAAGCATGTCTTTTTTTTGTTGTTGTTCTTTTCAGAGCTGGCCAAATGACGAACAAACTTCATTAGCTATCACGAAAAGGACTATTCGATAATTTCCCGTCGTCGGTATAACACGCAAAGAAAAATACTCTGTTATTCTTTTGATGAGACATTAAAATCGTTTAAATGCAAATTCGAAATTAACAAATAATGAGTATTTATCAAAGGATGAAAAATATTGTTTCATTAAGGTCTGAAGTTCTATCTGGGAAATGAAAGAACGAGATATCCTCTCTTACAAATCATTAATTAGTGTTGCTGTTGTTGTTGTTGCTGATAAAATGTATCAGCCCCCCCCCCCCCCAAACAAACAAACGAAAGAGATACGAATAAGAGGGGGAGAAAGAGAGGGGGGGGGAGAGAATGGGAATAAGTAAAAGAGAGGGAAGAGTGAGGGGAAGGACAGAAAGAGAGTGGGGGAGAGAAAACGAGAGAGAAAAGAGAGAAAGAGAGGAGGAAGAGAGAGAGACTGAAACAGATATCTATCCCAATTTATTATTTTAGCATTCGCTTCAAAATCAGCGGACTGGCAAACGTATCAATTTATCAGTCTGTAAGTGTAACGAACAGCTTTACAATGGGATTGCCTTAAGTACAGGGTTAGAATTAGATTCACGAAAGCAGACAAAAACTATAATTGTAGCTCAAGGTATGATTTAAGTGCAAATATTATTCCGATCACCTTTCAGTTAAAGTTTTGTTTACCCAAACTCTCCAATTTATGCTTTAACTTACGTTTACCTCTCGTGGATCGAGCACTTAACTGCTTGCAGCACTTGCCGAGCACTTAACTGCTTGCAGTGAACGTGACAAACGTTAGCGAAGTCCAAATTGCAGTGTAAGGTAAGGGATCAAGTCTGTAATGTAAGGGATCAAGTAGGCTACCCTTAAATTAATATATAACACAAAATTGATAAATCATGTCGCAAGTGCTGCTTGTATGATTTATTCTATACCCACATTTATGATTTATTAAGTTTTCTAATTGTTATTATCGTTCTTTGGGAGGATGGTTGTGACTTTAATATTATGATCTTGAACTTAGTTCGTTAATTCTGTCAGTGATCCCTCTTATACATTATATATGCTGTTACAGGAATGCTGTGGTTTGTCTGACAGCCTGCATAATTATTTAATTTTAAGTCTTAGCGTAAAAACTTGTCCCAGAAAGTGTCCGGGAAGGCTTTAGAGATTGTTTCATGATAAACACAACAGACCTACCGGTACTTAAAGTGTACAAGACAGTGGAATCTTTCAGAGAGCATGCCATTTCTTACAGAACTGACAAAAAGGGTTTTTTTTTGTTTGTTTGTTTTGTTTTGTTTTCTGTTTTCTTCTTGTTTTTTGTTTTAATCAGTATCAGACAACTATGAAAACGCTGGGAGGAAAGTAGAAGAGTGGCGTGCTTGGCACTGCGATGAAATACGTCAGGAATAGGATCGCAATACCAGAGATACATTGATCGCAAACAGATCTGGTCACAGTATAAAACTGTCGCAGTGTAAAACCGGAGGCTGAGTCAGCCTGTTGGTAGGAATTATGGGAGTGATGAACTGCTGCATTAGTAACTCAGACCGGTCATGATTTGTTGGATGGGATAAAATTCCCTATGGTGAGTCAGCTTCGACAGACATTACATGTTACTCTGATCATGACAGTAACATTATTTTTAGTAGGAATCAGAACTTACGTGAGAATGGAACGTGAATGCCAAATACACTTATCAAACCATGTCAAAATCTCACGCCCGTTACAAGGTTGTACCTTTAACTGCACTACTGTTAAACTTTAACTTAACTAATAAAACGTACACTATTTGTTACTAGCGGTACCCAGGGATGAGGTTGGGGGGGGGGGGGGGCTTTGTCAAGTTCAAGTGTCTTCACCTTCAGTCGTTCATAGTTCAAGTGCCTTCAATTTCAGTTTTTGATTACTTTAGGACAGAAACTGAGTTGGTGTTGAAAGTTGACAACTAAATCAAGTATCACTTGAAACTGTCAACAAAGTTCACCTTTCTGACATTAAAGTACTAGAATAATTTAACCCAGACAAAGAGATCCAATGATTTAGCTTCTTCGGCCGATTAATTCCTGACACTACCGACAGCTCTCTCATGTTCACGGTTCAGGCGAAACTGACATGAGATGTGAACATTCGTTTCTGACATCGTCCATGCAATTCAGTATGACAATTTTTTTTTTTATTTTGTGATCTTTTATTTATCACGATCCACTTAGATTGTTGTGATGATTTAGATCAAGTGAGAGGCGTATCTCTTACCAGAGTTGCCCTCTGGGGAGTTTCAAATCATAATAAAAATAGAAAAAAGAAATTGATTTAATGTTTGTTAATTTAAAATTATTTACTTTACCACCCCCCCCCTCCCCCCTCCCATCAACCTCCCACCTACTAACCCCGCAAAACAGAAACTATAAACGAATAAGATCGAACATACTACTTCATAATTTCATATTATATTATATTATATTATATTAATTAAACAGATTATTATATTAATTAAACAGATTATATTATATTATATTATATTATATTATATTATATTATATTATATTATATTATATTATATTATATTATATTATATTATATTATATTATATTATATTATATTATATTATATTATATTATATTATATTATATTATATTATATTATATTATATTATATTATATTATATTATATTTGTCATGATCACATTAGGATCATAAATGCCGTGCTAGGTCACGACGTCAGTGAGTTAATTTTTACGATCTTGTTGATTATAACCAGCGTAATTTGTCCTTGAGCTGTTCTCGTGAACAGTTTGTTTTGAAACACCTTTTTTTCTGATGGATGGAGAGAAGGAGGGGCGAGACAGAATAAATGTATAGCTAGGAATGACAGAGCAGTTCTCGACCCCGTGATTTTGATTAACATAGATAAGGGGCGAGTTAAGGTAGTTTATTTAGACGCTTGGTTGGCGTTCGGAAATTCGTGCATAAGAGTAGAAAGCACGGGGTTTGAAGATTTTAGTAGTTAATGTTTCGCATTTTAAATTTTGTCTAGACCGTAAAATTGACCTTGATTTTGGCGCAAGGCCATGACAAGCATAAATTAGTATTGCAGGCTGAGCTCCCAGCGGCTGCACCAATCAAATGTATGAATCTGGACGGAAGGTCGAGACATAGCTTTAGTATTTAAACCCGTGCAGAGCTTAGATAGTGGCCACATGTAGACAATCCATTTACGAGGTGGACGGCGATAGTCCTCAGCCAGATGAGAGACATAGAGACGCAGTTGAGCAGTCCATATTGTGAGGAGCGTGATGTTTTAAAGCTCCAGAGCCTAAGCTACTTGGTTTGATATGAACCCACAGCGTTTACATCCAGCGCTCTCACTCCCAGTGAGGGCCTAATGGTAAGAGTTCATACTAATTTGTAATGATGAAAGTGAACCGTTCTACTTACTTTTGAAGACAGTTTCAGAGCTACCGCCAGACAACGCATGGTTGTACAAGCATTCTCAATGGCGTGTTTAGAGGAAATGTCCGTATCATAACATGTCTCATTGAATTAATAGAATTTAAACTGTTATATCCGTCGCCACGTGCGCGGATTCTATTTGGCATCTAACTCATATGACCTGCAAGTAGTTAGAGTGAATAAGTTAGTCTTTATAGAAAGCTGTAGTTTCATTAGTTAGATTCAGTTGCCTTTGAATTGATATTTATATTTATAATTATATTTGTTACATTAATTCCTGTAATTAAACTGCCCTACAGTTCTGCTAAAAATCAAAGCAATTGATTTATTTAGTTTTTAGAGTGCAAGTATTTTTTTTTGTGTGTTCGTCGATTGTGGGAGCGGACCTCGAAAGAGTGTCAGTCGAGTTCTCCCCATCTAACCCACATCGCGACAATATTATATTATATTATATTATATTATATTATATTATATTATATTATGTTATGTTATGTTATGTTATGTTATGTTATGTTATGTTATGTTATGTTATGTTATGTTATGTTATGTTATGTTATGTTATGTTATGTTATGTTATGTTATGTTATGTTATGTTATGTTATGTTATGTTATGTTATGTTATGTTATGTTATGTTATGTTATGTTATGTTATGTTATGTTATGTTATGTTATGTTATGTTATGTTATGTTATGTTATGTTATGTTATGTTATGTTATGTTATGTTATGTTATGTTATGTTATGTTATGTTATGTTATGTTATGTTATGTTATGTTATGTTATGTTATGTTATGTTATGTTATGTTATGTTATGTTATGTTATGTTATGTTATGTTATGTTATGTTATGTTATGTTATGTTATGTTATGTTATGTTATGTTATGTTATGTTATGTTATGTTATGTTATGTTATGTTATGTTATGTTATGTTATGTTATGTTATGTTATGTTATGTTATGTTATGTTATGTTATGTTATGTTATGTTATGTTATGTTATGTTATGTTATGTTATGTTATGTTATGTTATGTTATGTTATGTTATGTTATGTTATGTTATGTTATGTTATGTTATGTTATGTTATGTTATGTTATGTTATGTTATGTTATGTTATGTTATGTTATGTTATGTTATGTTATGTTATGTTATGTTATGTTATGTTATGTTATGTTATGTTATGTTATGTTATGTTATGTTATGTTATGTTATGTTATGTTATGTTATGTTATGTTATGTTATGTTATGTTATGTTATGTTATGTTATGTTATGTTATGTTATGTTATGTTATGTTATATTATATTATATTATATTATATTATATTATATTATATTATATTATATTATATTATATTTATTATCTTATATTATATTATATTATATTATATTATATTTTATTATATTATATTATATTATATTATATTATATTATATTATATTTTATTATATTATATTATATTATATTATATTATATTATATTATATTATATTATATTATATTATATTATATTATATTATATTATATTATATTATATTATATTATATTATATTATATTATATTATATTATATTATATTATATTATATTATATTATATTATATTATATTATATTATATTATATTATATTATATTATATTATATTATATTATATTATATTATATTATATTATATTATATTATATTATATTATATTATATTATATTATATTATATTATATTATATTATATTATATTATATTATATTATATTATATTATATTATATTATATTATATTATATTATATTATATTATATTATATTATATTATATTATATTATATTATATTACATTAGATTATATCATATCATATTATATTACATTATATTACATTATTTATTATATATATCAAACTTAACATTAGCAATAGGATTGAGTGTTTTTAATGGGGGTGGGGGGGGGGGGAGGGGTATTAGAGTTTAAGTTTTGTCTTCTGCACTAAGGTGCTCTTTGTTGATTTTGGTTTTTCATGGGGAAAGAGAGCAAAAAATACTGAAAAGGAAGCAACTTTAAATTGCTCGAGGTGTGCTGGCATGCTGCTTGAAGTGCAAGCAGCAAATTGTGTAAGAGATTTTTGCGTTCAGATCACTTCGCTTATGAAACTTCTTGTACAAAACCCTGCATCAGGCTTGTGTTCACGGCAGTGTGGCCCTGATTATCATAAAATTGATACAGACGATCACTTAATTTTTCATTTTATTTATTTATTTATTTATTTATTTATTTATTTATTCATCTATAGATCTATTGATTTATGCATTTATCTGTCTATTTATCTTTTACTTTGCTTTATTTTTTTTTATCTTATTTTTTTTTTAATCATAATTTTCTTTTATAATTTATTTTCACAGTCGGAAACAGAATCGTGCCATGCACCTGCCTCATCAGAATTATAATTTCTGCTGAATTTCAAGTGGAGAACTTAGGATCACCGTCTTTGACACAGTACCAAAAGGAAATGACAGAAAGTGAAAGAGAAAACTTAGTTGCTTTCTTTCTAAGAGGAACATAATGTGCTCATAATGATAATGTTTGTCAAAGCATACACTGAAATAAAATTAATGAGTTCTCATCAAAAGTGCAACCCCGCGGAGCAATACAGTAAAAAACATAATTTTGTATAGTGATACAAATAACTACTGAATTTTTTCATAGATTTTTTTCCCCCACATTTCGTTTATTATTTACTTTTTAGAAAATAGGTAACTGCATATGCCCAATTGAATATTTTAATTAAACTATTTTAACATCGGAAAGGAAAGAATAAGTCTTTCAACACCAAATCTGTTTTGATAACTTTATAACTGAATGAAATCTGGAAAGAAAAGCAGCCTCCACTCAATGAACCATGAGTGAATATGAAATACAATCGAAGTGCCAACAATAAAAAAAAAAATCTAAAGGATTAAAAAAAAAATTACAGAACAAAAATTGGTGCAAAGGAAATTCCCACGAAAATAGAAGTAAGAAGCTACCTTTGAAACTACACAATAAATATGCCAACCATTCAAATGAAGTTATCAAACATGAAAACCCGAGATCTGGATCTAAGCAGGAGGGCGGGGGGGGGGGGTGGGCAGCAAGATGACATCCAATTGTGTTCTCTGCGGAGAACAAGACGGATGTAGAGAAAAACAAGCAGAACAGAATAAAAATGGTTGATGAATGAAGAGAAAGGAGTATTACATATGTCTTATAAATGTATTCATCACTGTCAAAATAAAACGGCGCAGTTTAAAATATCAGCCGGAGCAAAGTGATAAAATTTCGTGGGATCCTGGGTGCATATTTAGCAGAGACAGGCAGACGGTCGAAGAGTTATTTTCCAAAATCTGGGTAAATTTGTGTTTTTTTTTTCAAAATTCGTTTGAGACTGTATTTTGGACAACAAATTTATAAACCTAAAACCGTCGATTTTTTATAAGTGCTGCTTTGGTAGATCCTGTCCCCGAAACGTGCCCATGCAAAGCTGGTAATACGCCCGGGCCAGATAGCACAAGTAGGCTCCCACTTCAAACTGCTGGTTAAGTACACATTTGTTTTTGTAATTAGTGCTAATTATGTAATATACATTTAGTTATCTATAGGTTATCTGTATTAATCTTTGATGAATCTTTTTTGAAACACGAATATTTTGGGCTGAAAGGTTCCCTTGACTGTCTTTACAATACATCAATGTCCTTTATCGAAAGATTCCCCTCCTTCCTTTGCTTCTATCAGGGAGAGTAGGCCCCTCAAAATCATTGGCCCACCAACCTCCTCTATTCTGGCATGCCCCTAAAATTACCACGTGAAGGAAAAGATGTTGTAAAAATTATGATATAACTGACGAATACGTGGAGCACTTCTAAAAATCTGGCGCCCCTCTGAATTTTTTGTATAGTTTGTGACACACTAAAATAATTACTTGTAAAATATTTGTAAAAATTCATGTATCGTACATTAAAGAAATTGCGAATCAAATTTGGCATAGCCGAGGAATTTACGAAACAGAAACGCCAAAGTTTATTACATCCAAACGTTCGTGGCCATGAGGCAACTAGTCACTTGGTGGTCGGGGAACTTCAGAGTGGCAAAATTCATTTTTACAGCCCCTAGTATGGTCAGACTCACCTTACAGCCCCTCAGCACTGCCAGTTGAAAGTGATCACCATTACTATTTTCTCAGTTACAAACATGTGCTAGACAGTCCTACACTAGGTGGTTTCTTCTGAACATCACTCGAATCAGAATACGTATTATTATTATGGCTGTCCTACCTTATAGCATTACTACATGGCCAGCAGGTATTGCCTGAGTGTGTGCCAGACCCGCCACGTACCAGCACTAAACGGTAGCAACCCTAGCTGCTCCGTCTCCGCGACCGTAATCAAGATAAGCTTGCCCTTCATTATTCTGAGGCTTGCCTAGAGCTAATATTTTGAGGGAGGACATGATGCCTCTTCTCTCTAACCCAACCCGGTAGTAAAGACGATTATGGACGCTACCTTGCCAGTGGTGCCACAGGGAAGTAGGTAAAATTCCTCATGTTTTCCTCTCAGCGTGAAAAAAGCTGAAATGCAAACAACGGTGGTCACTTGGCGAGTCCCTTCCACGGCGGAATCCTCATGAACGACCACACCACGCCTAGCAATGCTGGTTATCCTAAAATTCTACAAAGTCGTTCACAGCGAAGACACAAGAAGTAGAAAACACTGAATCCTTCTTTTCACATGTTGTAGCAACAGAAGTCGCAGGTCAAAGGGACAACGACTGACCATTACACACCTATGTTCACTGAAGAAGTTCTTTGTTTCCACTCCATTTCCTTGGCAATCATCATTTGATCACTATTTATCAATCACTAACACATTGTAACAAATATTAAACAGAAGTGAAGACCCGACCCTTAACATTGGACTACATCACTGAATTTTAAAAAAAACAAAAAAACAAAACAAATAAAATAAAATAAAATTTTAAAATTTAAAAAAAAACGACACACTTTAAATATTCTCTATTCCTTTTTTTTTTTTCCTCCTGCAAAGTGCGAACTGTTATGAACTTTAAAAAAATTTATTTACATGTTTATTGAATTACAAGTAGATTTATTAATAATTCTAATGCTGTATTTCAAAATAACATCACAGGAACAGAACACATTCCCAGTTAATTGATAATCAGGCACTTCATTTACTTTGATCAATGTTGAAGATTACCGCTGCTGGCGCCCGTATGGCCCTAATTCAGCTACGAAATAACCAAGCGTTTCCTTTGTACAGTTCAGTCCATTGAAGATGAATCGCCTTACACGACAGAGCGTCATATGTTGAGTGTTTGTCATCAGAGGTAGGGCTGGAATTTTATGATTATGGCTGTTTGCTCGCTTGCTGGCAAAGCAACAAGATATCCCGTGATCTTTTCGTACGCTGTTAGCCGGATTCGAAATTTTCACCAGCCCGCGCCATGACACTGGGAACGAGGGCGGGCGCGACTTCAAAGCGTGCGGGGACTTCGCCGTTGTCAGGCAGCCAGTTGAGGGGCCGATAACTCGGACAAAAGCAGGGCGTTATGGAATCCCACAAGTTTCACTAGATCTAGGTGTTTATTGAAACATGGATACCTTTGAGAACCACGAACGCTGTCCATTTTTCTGTTCTAAATTGCAGCGATTTTTTGCATGTCGGCTATAGATAGATACATGGATTAAGATAGATAGGTAGTTAGAGGGAGAGAGAGAGAGAGAGAGAGAGAGTGTGTGTGTGTGTACCTAAAAGAATTTGTTTTGAATTAAGACAAAAATATGGGTATCCTCGTATTTTCACGGGTGATATCAATTATCTTGTTTTGCCGCCGTTAACTTCTGCTGCTCGTTTGTTTTTACTGTTATTACTATTAGGCCTAATTATTATGAAGTCGTTTGGTATGAAATCTGTTTTTTCAAGATAGCCAGCTCTGGAAAACGAAACGAAGACACTATCAAACTCGATAAATTTTCATATCCGATACTCGTATCACCAGGGAAACAGAGCCAAGCGAGTACACAATATTACTCGCTCACTCCTTTAATTTCCCATACAATCAGTTGTGTGAACTCCAATCGCCGGCCTGTTCCGTTACGAAAGAGGATCGAGTAAAATTGATTTATAGCCTTGTTCAAAGTTCACCTTGAATCTACCATTTCAGTCTCAAGAAAACCTCGTATGATAAGCTCGAATGTCTTTGTGATCACAAGTCAACAGAAGCGAGTGAGATAGGGAGTTATTGAACTGGACTGGAGTCATAGAACTGCGCTCTGCCCATTGGTCATAAACCATGATAGGAAAGGCTCAGCAATGAGAACTAGTTGGGTCATGTCCATTTGCAGCTTTTACATGTTACTCAAAACAAAGACGGAATGTTGGTTGGTGTAAACTCTGCCAACATTTGAGGAATAAACCGTCAAGTATTTGCCGTATTGTTGTACGTACAGTTTTGCCATTTCGAGAAAATGAGGACTTAAGAATGGTCGATAAAATGGCTAAAACGCATAACATATTACGTCACAAACACATATCTCGAAAAGGTTTTAACCGATTGAAATGACACTTGTACATAATGAAACTAGGAGTGAGAGAACTACTTTTATGACAAAACCTCAAAATCGGCAAAATATCGCACACAACAATATGGCAAATAGGCCTACCCCTCGAAATATTGTGTATGACATTTTATCACTGGTGGATTCATAACTGAAAACAGGAAGATGAAGCCTGCAGCAGGTGATCATTAAACAATCGAAATAGTTGAGATACTTCATTTACTCTCTTCTTGGAGAAACAAACAACTGCATTTGGAACTTTCAATGTGATGGTGATGGAAACTTTCGCCCTTTCCCGCAAATTGTCGAACGGTGCAGGCCTAAATGGACTGGCAAATATTTTGAATGTAGAACCAGTGACTGAGCGCTGAGTAACGCTTTTGTCTACGTAAATACTGTAAAATAAGTCAACCCATTTCGCGCACTGCACAATCCTGAATGTCACTATTTGAATTTCCACCTCATTCCAAAATATAACTAACAGTTAGTATGGTCCAAATCATGTTCTTCAGGTTTTGACAAAACTTATGTAAACACATTTAGAGCTAAAAACATCAGTACCGGTAAATTACTATTTTGTCGGCCTACATATATAGTTAAGTTCAGATTGAACGTTACATTCACTAGTTTTACAATTATAAACGCATATTTTAATGTACTTAGTTTGATAATTGAAACAATTGTTCAAAAAATGATAGAAACAAGAAATTTGGCACAGGCAGTATTTTTGTGGTAGTGTTTGAGAATAATGTGTTGGCCATGAAAATTATCCAATGTGGCGGCAAAATCCAAGATGGCTGTCAACAAAATAATAATCTATATTTTCTCTTCTGTCATGATCACATTAGGATCATAAATGCCGTGCTAGGTCACGACGTCAGTGAGTTAATTTTTACGATCTTGTTGATTATAACCAGCGTAATTTGTCCTTGAGCTGTTCTCGTGAACAGTTTGTTTTGAAACACCTTTTTTTCTGATGGATGGAGAGAAGGAGGGGCGAGACAGAATAAATGTATAGCTAGGAATGACAGAGCAGTTCTCGACCCCGTGATTTTGATTAACATAGATAAGGGGCGAGTTAAGGTAGTTTATTTAGACGCTTGGTTGGCGTTCGGAAATTCGTGCATAAGAGTAGAAAGCACGGGGTTTGAAGATTTTAGTAGTTAATGTTTCGCATTTTAAATTTTGTCTAGACCGTAAAATTGACCTTGATTTTGGCGCAAGGCCATGACAAGCATAAATTAGTATTGCAGGCTGAGCTCCCAGCGGCTGCACCAATCAAATGTATGAATCTGGACGGAAGGTCGAGACATAGCTTTAGTATTTAAACCCGTGCAGAGCTTAGATAGTGGCCACATGTAGACAATCCATTTACGAGGTGGACGGCGATAGTCCTCAGCCAGATGAGAGACATAGAGACGCAGTTGAGCAGTCCATATTGTGAGGAGCGTGATGTTTTAAAGCTCCAGAGCCTAAGCTACTTGGTTTGATATGAACCCACAGCGTTTACATCCAGCGCTCTCACTCCCAGTGAGGGCCTAATGGTAAGAGTTCATACTAATTTGTAATGATGAAAGTGAACCGTTCTACTTACTTTTGAAGACAGTTTCAGAGCTACCGCCAGACAACGCATGGTTGTACAAGCATTCTCAATGGCGTGTTTAGAGGAAATGTCCGTATCATAACATGTCTCATTGAATTAATAGAATTTAAACTGTTATATCCGTCGCCACGTGCGCGGATTCTATTTGGCATCTAACTCATATGACCTGCAAGTAGTTAGAGTGAATAAGTTAGTCTTTATAGAAAGCTGTAGTTTCATTAGTTAGATTCAGTTGCCTTTGAATTGATATTTATATTTATAATTATATTTGTTACATTAATTCCTGTAATTAAACTGCCCTACAGTACTGCTAAAAATCAAAGCAATTGATTTATTTAGTTTTTAGAGTGCAAGTATTTTTTTTTGTGTGTTCGTCGATTGTGGGAGCGGACCTCGAAAGAGTGTCAGTCGAGTTCTCCCCATCTAACCCACATCGCGACATCTTCCTTGTCCGCAAAGCATCTAGTTGACATCCACAAATGTTATAAATAACATAATCTTGCACTTGGCAAGTCTGTTTCGTTCATCTTAAAACTAGTCCAAGCGAGACCTCTAAGTAAGGGTGTCCGAATCTTGTTTCTGAATACATATAGAAAGATGTATTGCTGATTCCGGTAGCCAGATGGTCACACTTTAATTTTGTTTGATACCACTAAGTCTTGATGTCAGTTGAGCATTTTTTTCTGAGAGGTGGAAATGTTTGGCTATCAAGAGTTGATCAATGCCTTAGCCTGATTTGGGGTTTGTATGCCTATGCTCCCGATGGTGCGTATGTGTTTGTAATTATAGGTCTTGACTTTTTGAAAATAATCTACAGGGTTGGAAAGAGGGCCGTCATAAGCCAAACTTCACAACTGAACCGACACTATTCCTTCCATCCTTCCTCCCCCAACTCCTGGGTCCCTTCACAGTGCATCTAATATTCTTCATTTTGGTTCTCGGAAATTTAAACTCAAATAATAAATCATTCATCAAAACGCTTGAGACGCACAGAAGCGTGAACATTCGCATGAAAGAAAAACAAAAACAAAAAAGTCAACAGACCAAGTTAAGGCGTCCTCTGTTGAGGTGTTTAGACATAAAAGATACGGGATGGATAGGTGAGAATAGAAATGAAACGTGGTTCTTGGAATCTGTTAAGGAAGCCCTTCACACATTTGGGGTGGGGTGGGGGTGGGGAGGGGGGGGGAGATGGGGTTCACCTAGCTACTTCATGCATTACAAAAAGATTATGAATAAAGGGAAACTGTCATGATAAAAGGCCATGCTTTCACTCCTCCCAAGACATTGAAAGTCCCCTTCGTGTGTCCTTATCTTCCCTTCTTAAAACACCTGTCAAAAAAGAGATTATAAATGAGCGTGAAAAATCTACTCGTCGGAGATAACACTGAATAACACACCAGTTTAGAGACCTTTACTATAGTTGTGGCATCTGGACTAATATCGGACGCTCCTCTCTGTGAAGCGGGAAAGTGAGAAGAGTGAACCCCTGGGTTCTGTATAGACCAGGGGCAAGTAGAAAAGTAACAAACATTTGCAGTAACAGATCTAATTCCTTCTCTGTTTAATCAAAGGACTAAAAAAAAAACAAAAACAACTAAGTACCGGGGTACACAAAAAAAACCCAAAAAACGGCGGGATGACCCAACACTGACAGTCCTGACTAAAAAGGACCATGTTGAACGTTAAACTCACCCACAAGGCACGAATGGGGTATCCACAAAAAAAAAAAAAAAGTATTAAGTCCGAATACAAAATTAAAAAAAAAATAATTATACATTTCAAAAGATAAATATAGTTCTCACGTTACCTCACACGAAAACTTAGAGGAAAGAGTCATCAAGAAATACTGAAAACTTAGAAAGTTTACGCATACAATAACACATTCTGAAGAGGGAAGGCATCTGAGCTTTCTGAATTAATCGTTCCATCCTACCTAAAAATTATCAAGGTCGACACTGCTTAGATGAAAATCACATTTTGTTCATTGGATGTCTGTAGAACTATCTCGCTGATGTCACTGTCTAAAACCTGGCCACAACTGCATGTCGAAGTGCTCTGTTAAACTGAAGTGTCATAAAGTTAACGCTAACATTTTTTTTCTCTGTGATTCTATTGCTGTAATTGGCTGAAGGTAGATGAGATTTTCTTTTTTCTAAAAAGCATGCCGAGAATTCATATACATTTCATGTTTCTAGCAAGCAGTGTATTATTTTCATTGGAAATATTGTCCATTTATTTAAGGCCTTAACGCTAAACATCACACACGAACAAAAGGAGTAAATTGTTACTCTTTTGGGGGGGGGGGGGCAGGAGAGGATAAAAGTCAAATACTATTCAAAACATCTTGAATACATTATATATTTAATAGGTTTATTGTTTCTGTGCTATCTGCTTGCTAGTCAACCCGATACGTCATTGGACATATTTCCCCCACCAACATCCCGCGCGTTGACGTCCAGCCATTAGATTGAAAATGAATCACAAAAAAAGACAAACCGTGAAGCAACGGCTTATTTATTGATCACACCATTCAATCAACCGTTTTTTGTTTTTTTTTCGGTTTTTAATTTCTCTTTGTTCCATTTGGCGTCCGTAACAACACGGAACTTGACTCAGTTTCTAGGAATAGATGTATTATGGAAGACTTAACCGTGTCAGCCATGGCACAAAGCAAAAGAGAAAAATAAAAATATGATTGATGTTTGGAATCGATCGTGCCAATAACTCCGTGTGCACTTGAGTCATGGTTGTACCAACCTCAGCCAATCGTTATTCGATATTATAATAATTACGGGTAAACTGAGTCCACAGACGCCACCTTGACTTTGCTGGCCTTCATACCAACAACTACATCTTTACCCAGTATTCATAAGGACATAAATAAATTCAACTTACTGGTCGTTATTTAATATATTAATACATGCACATGTACCAAAATTGCACACTGAGTCCACAGAAGTAGCCTACTTCTGCTTCCCGTCATAAACTAATTTAATCATAACCCAGTATTCACAATGACATACAATCATATTGTTCAGATTGCTTATGTAAGGTAGTGGTTTGATTTCCTGATCATTGTCTAAATTAGAGTTACTAGTGCTGGGAAAGAGAAATCCAATACTGGTTTCACCTTCTTTCGTTTGTCATTCGCAGAATTGTATCTTAGGTTTACTGATGATGCTCTAGTGACAGCTATTCTGTCGAAGTTTAAAAATGCAAATTCACCCAAGAAATAATTATCACTTAATGTAATGAAAAAATATATTTCACGAAAAAAGAAATTAAAGAAAATTAAGAAGGAACAAAAAAAACAAACTAAACAAAACAGAAAACCTGTGGGGTCGCAGAAGGGCCTGGCATAACGTCAAAAGATGGCAGAGAGAGGAGGAAGACAGAGAGAGATAGTGAGACAGACAGACAGAGAGAGGGAATGTAAGTTGTATTATGCAAAGCCCTGCACGAAGAAGAAACAGAAAAATGAAAGTGGTGCAATTATGGCCCAAAGAAGGAAGGAAAGAAGGAAAATGAGCGTTGGGAAGAGAAAAGGAAGCTCGACCCTGAGTTGTTCCACACAATTCCACTAACATACAATCAATGAACCTAGTCCAATTTGTGGACTTTTACTATTGGAACTTTCATTTTTAACTTCTAATGACAAGGCCGGCAAGTTATCTGTGACCATTACAAACTCAGCATTTTAATCATTACAGTTTCGGGCCATCCGGTTGCCATGGCAACCACAAAATATTTACAGCTGGCTTCCTGATAAAATTACCAACCATGACTGGGGCGCCAGGCACTAAAATTGCAAAGATGTGCTACGGATTTTCAACCTATTGCAAGTCACGGACCCATCTTGAATGCTGTGGATCTTTCCCCCGGGAATAATTATACAAAATAACAATAATTAAAAAAAGGATTGGAGGCTGTTTGGAAGGTCTGGTCTGATACACTGACAATGAATCTCTATTTAACCACAGTAATTAACTTCAGTGATTACCCTAATATGCAAGAGATGATTCCAGCGTTCTGAAAATAACCTGCTTTACTCTTAGGTCCTTACTCTTCTTCTCCTAACGAATGTGTATTCAGGCATACGTGGAGAACACAAAGAAGCAGGACTTGAGGCTGGTTGGAAGGTCTGGCCTGATACGCTGACAATGAACTAAAGTAATCTCCATTTAACTACAGTTATTAACTTCGGTCACAATCCTAATGTGCAAGAGATGATTTCAGCATTCTAAAAATAGCCTGCTTTACATATAATAATATACCGGTATTCTCCTAATGAATGGTTGTTAAGGCATAAGGGAAGAAACGAAGAATGAAAACACGAACAGAGAAAAATATGGTTCAGCACACGTGGGCAAAGCACGATGAGTACAAGTGTGTAAAATTTTAAAAAATGGATGATGGATATGAAAACTGAAAGAAAAGAAAAAAAAAGCATGAATAGAAAATGAATAGAGCAAACAGAAAGTTGTGATTCCCCCTTCGCTTCCCTCTCCCTCCCTCATGCGTCTTCACATAACGTCGTTGCGCTAGGAGCGGCTATTCAATGGATTGCGATATAAATACAGTTTAATGATCTCAGATACGAACTACACACCTGGAAGATCCGGTCCCTTACACATCACGACCTAAGATCTTTTGGTACGTAGAGGAACCATAACAAATGCACACTTTGACACTTGTTTAAAATGCATTGTAGCACTTGTCAAGCTGTTTCACAATCTGATTTATTCGAACTCCTCATCATAATACTAAAGCCCCAATTAATGTTAAATGTCGAATATCTCAGTTGCGCAAAAAGTGGGGACGAAACATACAAGAACTAAGGCCTCGACATGATCAATAACACTGAACAGATTTCTGGACATTTGGAAATGGATCTGTCCGTGATGGAACAGCTGGACTTGGTCAGTAGAGCGATTGACAAGAACTTATCGGCAAGTTCAGTCCAAGAAACAACAGTGTATGACGCACGCACTGACGTCATCGGAGAAGCCTGGATAATACATTAGGTTGTTTGCACACAATGAAGTCATATTGTATGAAAGATAGACGTACTTGCAGCCCACAGAGTCATTACCCTTTGTATTGACTTTGACACTTGACCTCTTGTTTCGCTGAAACTTGAGAGTAACTTAGGGCTGGACATGGAGCTAATGAACTTTCCAGTTACTAGCTGTTATCAACTCACAAGAATAATGTAATAATTGGTATTGTTATGTATATACATAATCTTACTACTATGGCTGTTCTCTTCGCACATAGTGATTCATTCTTTTAACATTAGAGTAATTTTTTTATTTTTTTTTACCCCTTTCTCAAATTTAATTTAATTTAATTTCAAGAAAGAAAAAGGTAACTTTATCAAGTGAATGGAATTTATCTCCATGTCTCTTTAATGTGCTATATGTGTGGTGTGGCTTTTGCGTTTAAATAATGATCATGCTGTCTTGGACAGCCTCTTGAGAAGGTACTGGAAACGCTAGGTAATTCACCTAAGATGCCGTTGGAAGAATATTAAGACTCTCATACTAGTAGAGACCTGGCGGTCGTCAATCTATTTTTAGATAAAGTAAGGGGTTACATCATCTACACGTAACATCCAGCTCTTCACTGTTTGTTGTATTATCCTTCTAATGGCACTAAATATAAGTCCGTGTCGTTGTAATTTAACATCAAAAACAAAATTCCCCAAAAGGGATTTCCCCAATAATTGTAGTACCGGTAGTTACAAGGAGAACGACAAAACAACTGGTCACCCTGCCATAATTCGAGAACATCAGACAGCAGTAAAACAGAACACCTGCATTCGATGACAGACACAATTAGAGTTATCGCTGTGTGGTCAGTCACTGGAACAACGACAAGAAATTTGTCAAAATGCTGTCATTCCTTTCTGCATCTTTACATCAAGGCCGCATGTCCATATATGGATTCTAATGCATGATTGGGCATGTCAAACAATTAAGTTCTAGAACAGAGTTTCAAAGCACTGTACAAATGTAAATTTACCATACAATGTAATATGAATTACAAAATAATTAGCAAAACAAATCGTTGCCGCTAGCATCATCATCACTGCCATAATCATTTTTACGCTGCAAACACGAATCTCTCGTCTCTATAGAAAAGCGAAAAGAAAACGCATTCACGAGTTTTTGCACAGGGCGTTTCCCCCACACTCAGGCTTCATGTAGTAATGTCCTTAAGACATACATAATTATGCCATTATAGATACAATCTAGCTGTGAACCTACTAGCCTCTGCCAGGGACTGCTCTTCAATCAGGATTTAACTCCATCTAAAAGCTGCTAAATGCTGGCCAAGAGTTCATGTCAATTGTTTAAACTTGCTGGCATCCCAACATTTCGTAATGGTTCCTGAGTTGAACGTAACGAATATCAATGACATTCGGGGGAATTCTATCAGTCAGAAGACCAAGATTACTTTGTTTGTTTTTAGTTATTAAAAAGAAGGGGGTAGGGTGAGACAGTAACTACGCTCATTTCCATTCGACAAGCTGTTATTGGTGGGAAGGTCAAATTTCTATACATAGACCAAGGTACATCGGCAAGGGTCTCTTCTGTGCACAATAATGTCGTACGCTATGGAATAGCAGCATTGCCCCCCAGAAACATGTACGAATGTCTTTACACTCTTATTTATATTTCCCGTCACCTTATCCTCCACGTATGCTTTCTGCTTGATTAACACCGGCTGTCGTACGTGTACACTAATTTCTCTTGCGAATGATTGGTTTCCATTTACTGCTACCAGTTTACGTCCTGATATTCCATTTCCGACTTTCTTTCATCCACAGACAATATTGCAGAATCAGGGACGTTGTCATGAAAAATAGTTGCTATTATCTGTGTGGCAGAGAACAGGTTCTGTCTGAATAAGATAGTTTTCCCTATCAATGAACTGCCATTATCCCCAGCTCGGGACGGAAATATTTATAAATTGTGTAAACAATCGTTGGGTAAGATATTAGCCTAGTACAACGCCTTGAAGCTCAGTCTGAAGTGTGGGTATCTATCATCTGGCGCAAACAACCCACATTTGCTGTTCAATTACCCATTCTACAAATGGGGAAAAGGACGGCCTCTTGAGAAGGCACTGGAAACGATAGGTAATTCACCTAACTGGCCGTTGGAAGAAAATTAAGGCACTCATACTAGTAGAGACCTGGCGGTCGCCAAGTTGTTTACAGATAAAGTCAGGTATTACGTCATTTACACGTGACAACCAGCTCCGTCTCGCGGGATATAGACATAGCGTGCATTCAAACAATATGGAAATCCCGTGAGAATTGACCACCCATAATTGCCATAAACTTGTTCAAATAGAAATGGCTCAACCCCTTTGTCCGGCTCTTTACGAGATTTCTTCATTTCCGTGGTCAGTTACGAGACTGTCTACTGACTCTCGCGGAGCGCAAAGGGACGCCATTAGCATGGAATAAAATTAGCGTCTATTAAGAAGTTATCCGTCCATGGTGGAGGAGATAATGGCAGGTGAATAAGATTAGTGGAACAGGTTCAACAATTTGTCCACAAACATACTGCCTTAGCGTGTGCACGGTTCAACTGTCAGCTGTTTGTCTGTGTCATAAGAAAAAAGTGCGGTTGCAAAGCTTGAATGACAACGCGATCAGTATAACAGTATATTAAAAGTGTTTACACAAGTTCATTCAAGCAGGTATTTACGAATACATGTATTATTGTGGCAATAAGGACCGAACTGTGTCTGCAATATAGAATCTATGGCGATCATTTTTTGTTACAGTTACATTAATCTGTATTTGCTGGTTTCGAGTCTAATTTAAACCTTGTCTAGCAATCATTCGTATTTGACCAAGTCCAAAAATGGAAATGGAAGGAGACCGAAGAGAATTGGCGCCAATTTTGGGACGACCAAAAATGCCGCTAACGTAAAAGGAAACAGAGCAATTTTTCATATTAATTCATTCTTGCTGAAACGTGGACAATTTTGAACAAAGGCAATTGACATCTGGTTTCTTTCAGCTCTGTTATCTTCACATTCCTCGATTCACTCTTGCATGAAACTGTTGTAAGACTGAACGAAACTCAGTGGAATGTCATATTTTCCAAGTAATAAAATGCATATCAAAAACTGTTTTTCAGTTTCACATTGGCGCACAATACTTGTAGTTTATGAAAAGAATTTTTAGCACTAGCCTGTATACCATAATTTATGAGTTCTTGCCTGACGAAAATGGATACGCGATGTCTCTCTCTCCCTCGCCCTCTCTCTCTCTCTGTCTCCCCCCCCCCCTTCCTCCTCCCTCTCCCTCTCACACACATATATACATGCACGCAGAGAGAGAGAGAGAGAGAGAGATAGAGAGAGACTTGAGGGCTCTCTCTCACACAAACATCAACAGACACACGCTTACACGAATATGTAAATACCATTCCCCTCGATTGTGGATACA
The DNA here is from genome assembly GCA_963931925.1 of Onchidella celtica. Classification (NCBI taxonomy): domain Eukaryota; kingdom Metazoa; phylum Mollusca; class Gastropoda; order Systellommatophora; family Onchidiidae; genus Onchidella; species Onchidella celtica. Next base: position 55,999,987 of record OZ007569.1, on the reverse strand, counting down.
AACGTTTACCGGCACCACTTTCAAAAACAACATCCTGTTTCACGTTTCACCGCGCAAAGTTCACTTGCACTTGCGTGGGTGTAACAACAATGTTTTAATTCATCCAGGATGCCGGAATTTCCAGTTGATTATGTTTCAAAAGATCGTAAATATGAATTGGCCACACCTTGTAATCTTGAACATAAAGTGCAATTGCAAATATTCTTTTACCATGAAAAGCGATAGCTACGTAGTCTAAAGCTGTCCCATATTGAAATGCCCGTGAGACATCGCTGGTATCTAACTCCACCAGTAGATTGTACCTTATATTACGGCTCCCGCCCCCAAAGTTTACATTATTACTAGCAACGCATCACAACCGTCGCATAAAAAAATGTATCTGCTGTTTGATTGGTCCATTCGCTGAATGTTTACGGGGGAGAGGTGTGCAGTAATTCACTCCAATTGAATCCATACTTCTTTTTTTCTTCTGTTGGAGAAGATTTTCTCCCCCCCCCCCCACCCCACACACACACCAGAGAGGACAGTATTCTAACCCGATACATGAATAGCATTAGCAGTACGCTATCCATGAGCCTGATCTACTCCCTCTCCCACCCCCAATTTTTTAAAAATTTTAATCATGAAATATTCTGATTGAAAGATGACGCGTGGCCTCTGCAAAATCCTCATAACCAACGTTTCCCTTTAGTTTTTCCAAACCACTGAGAGGAATTTTTGATGCTTTGCGCAAAAATATTTTAAATAGTGGCCAAAACAATCGTATTTTGTAAATTAGAACGACAGGCAACTTTTGATGTGCTCGCCAGCAATTCAGCGACTATGCAGGCGCGTACCCGAGCAGATTAGAGGGAACATAGCTCATAACTGCAAAGTATATTGACATCATCGCCCCCCCCCCAGCCCTACCCCCGTACCCCCTCCCTCAAGTCCACTGCAATACATATACCAACTATCATACAGAATATAGCTGAGATATCTTTCAGGTCTTGCAATGTATCATCCCTTCTCGTCTTAGTCATTGCGCTATCATTAGTGATCGAGCACAGACAAGTCGCTTTCTTGATCCTGAAATAAAGGCCTGGCTCTCACGGCAACTTTACCTGTAACTGTATGGCTGCTCCAGGAGATCAGTTTACCTTAAAACCAGCGCCAGCAATCAAGACCACCAAACGAACCGTGCATTGACAATATCTCTGACACCAGACCATCGATCTCTTCATTTATCTGGCCAGTCAATCGAATTGTCACCAACACTGCAAAGCGCTTTCCTTGCCAAGCGTTTCGTCGGGGAAATAGTGACATTGACCCACTTTCTGACCTATACCTGAAATGGTCGCAGATATCGTCTTGATTTCGGGAATCCCCATGCTATTGTCCACTGATGCAGCTGCCCCGTTCATTAAGTGGGCTGATCCCTCCTTGGTTATTCAATTTCTGGTGCAAGCCTCCATAAGCTGAATGCTATTATTAGATCTGTTGTTACAACTATTTTTCTATAAGGGCCCTCCTTAAAAACGTTAATGAAATCAAATTATAATAATAATAATAATAAATAATAATAAAATACTGTAATAAATACTATTGACCACAAAGATTGTCTCAAGCGACGGCTGATTGCACAAATGAAAACTACCAGTAAAATATACTGATGTTATCTTCTACACATTGTTTATTTTCACATTTGCTTTCTCTGATAGAAAAAAAAAATAATGGGCAATTTAAAACAAGCAAATACAGTATATAGTTGCTAATCACGTTCAAGTGCTAGACAAGCGTGCACAAAGCTGCAACTAAATTCCTATTCCAGCTTAGGCTGAACAGTGGGCTGTGATTTCATAAGAGAAAATTGACGGAAAATCAGTTTACTGATAAACCACATTGTATCTGTGTAAAAAAAATCTTCGTGGACTTAAAATGCTAATGAGATAGACTTTAAACAAATAATAATGATAACGGTATATATATATATATATATTCATTGGAACCTTAATGTAATGTGTTTTATGCGCTTTCTATGCTTTTACGTCATACAAATTGCCTCTCCACTGACATGGTTACGCCTATTTAAGAATGTTGATCTCCATCACTATGTCAGTGGAGCCACGACAGTCAGATGTATGTGTTGCTGCTAAAGGGCTGGAGCCTTTTATGATAAACTGACCATTTGACAGTCTTGTTTCCCATTGCTTCTTGTTTGTTGTTTTTTTTCAAACCTGACCAGCCACACCTGTCAAGAACAGATTTGATTCATAAATGTTTCCACTGAGTAAATTTTTGTGAGAGAGCAGTGAGTAATTTTTACAAACGTAATTATTGTGCGAGCCAGCATAACTTGGTCTCGTAAACAATTTGTTTTGAACAGTTTTTTTCCTAATAGATAGACAGAAGGTGTGGGGAAGGATAGACGGACAGCGTAGGTGTGCATGACTGAGCACTTTTTATATCTCGTGTTTTGAACTAGGTTTAGTAGAGAGGGAAGGGGTGAGTAGGAATTAAATGTTATTGAGACGTCTGTTAACGTACAGAAAATCCGTGATCCAGAGTAAAAGCTCGGGGTTTTGAACATGTTAAGAATTTATTGCTATAAAATTACATTTTATTGTCTTGAGTGATTCGACCTTTGATGTCGACCCAAGGTCGTTGCGTAGGGCTGTTACTCAAAATAACTCGGTTCGGCAGCTGAGCTAGAGGTGGTTGCACCAATCAAATGTATGAATCTGGACGGAAGGTCGAGACATAGCTTTAGTATTTAAACCCGTGCAGAGCTTAGATAGATGCCACATGTAGACAATCCATTTACGAGGTGGACGGCGATAGTCCTCAGCCAGATGAGAGACATTTAAGACGCAGTTGAGCAGTCCATATTGTGAGGAGCCTGATTTAAAGCTCCAGAGCCTAAGCTACTTGGTTTGATATGAACCCACAGCGTTTACATCCAGCGCTCTCACTCCTAGTGAGGGCCTCATGGTGAGAGTCCATACTAATTTGTAATGATGAAAGTGAACCGTTCTACTTACTTTTGAAGACAGTTTCAGAGCTACAGCCAGACAACGCATGGTTGTACAAGCATTCTCCATGGCGTGTCTAGAGGAAATGTCCATATCATAACATGTCTCATTGAATTAATAGAATTTAAACTGTTATATCCGTCGCCACGTGCGCGGATTCTATTTGGCATATAACTCATATGATCTGCAAGTAGTTAGAGTGAATAAGTTAGTCTTTATAGAAAGCTGTAGTTTCATTAGTTAGATTCAGTTGCCTTTGAATTGATATTTATATTTATAATTATATTTGTTACATTAATTCCTGTAATTAAACTGCCCTACAGTTCTGCTAAAAATCAAAGCAATTGATTTATTTAGTTTTTAGAGTGCAAGTATTTTTTTTTGTGTGTTCGTCGATTGTGGGAGCGGACCTCGAAAGAGTGTCAGTCGAATTCTCCCCATCTAACCCACATCGCGACAACACCCATCCGTGCCCCATCTATCCTCTGCTGAACAAGCACCTCAGTTTGAAGGCCGCCAGTCTGAGCAGTTTGATTTCTTCCTGTGTCAAGTTGCCGGGGTGTAGGCCTACAGGTAAAGATTCGGACTGGTTTCAAGAATGAAAAAAAAAAATGTGGGTGATAGAAATTAAGATTTCTGGTGTGTATGCATGTGTTTTCGTGCACAGGTATGTGGCAGGCTTCATTATTCTCTCCATAACGCCGCGCCCAACCACTCTTTCAAGCGAGTTTGAGAACCATTCCAGATGGCAGACCAATTTGTCCAAGTTGGCTGGACAAAGCCGTTGCCTTGTGCGGGGTAAGATTTAAAGCTCAGAAACATTCGTGAGCCAACATTCTGTATTGCAACAGGCCTCGAAACAATAAGCGTCTCATCAGAATTCTTAATAGTACGCAGTTATCTGAAGCCCCGATTCAAGCGACAGTGCTTGACACTTTGTCATCATCCATCTTGCAATGCTTGAATATTGGCCTACATGCAAAAAGTATTTTTCGCTTCTTTTGGTAGTATATTTTGATCTTAAAACCTCACCATAAGACCGATGCTGGAATGTTGAAACTGAATACAAGTTTAAGTTCACCTACGAATATTTATGTAATTACTTAGGCTGAACTATAGCTATATAGGTGTATTATTTAACATGTCTGTACGGCTCAAATGAATTTGTATTGTATTTCGGGGTCGGTTTGATATTTATAAAGTTGTGGAAAACAAGTAACGGGTCTTTCCGTGGTTATTCCGACAAAAATACATGTATAGCCAGCTGAATTATCTTCGCGAATTTCATTAAAAATGTCGGTGCTGTATAAAATTATCCAAAAACACATCAGTACATGTCCGTTAGAGTGCAAGATATGTGAAACGTTCACGCCACTGTGTTCATTTTTTGCTTCAATAGGAGCTACACAAACTCCCATCTACTTTTGTCCGTACCTGTTTATTAATGCACGGCAGTAAATAATTAATGAAGTGTGGAGTGGGCCTGAGAAGTAAATCAATGGACATATAATATATGAATGAATGGACGATGAATGAATGAATGAACGAACGGAGCGGGTAAATAATAAACGAGACTTTGAATGAACACATTAATTTATAAAAGGATTACCAGAAAGAACTGGAGAGGACTGTAAACAAAACAGAGTAGGCAAATAATTTTCTTCATGCCATTCAAGCGGGAGGCGCTCACAATGGCGACATTATCCTACTGTAGTCAATAGTCTCGCCTTTTGTAAAGGACAGGCTGAAATTGTTCAGTTTTCCCCGCGGGGCACCACAATTGCTCTTATAAATAACATATCTTCTCGCTGATACGCGATCTCTCACAAAGACGAACAAATGATTGAACACACCACCAGTCCAAGCCAAATTTTTATGGATACTGTGTTAGTTACTTTATCGTTGAATCTGTCCTACTATCCGACATTCTGTCTCGCGCACTAGCACTTTTTAAGCTCTTCAGTGTTTTAACAACGAAGGGTTCTCACCAAATCAAAATACTAGGCTAGGTCACGGCTGCCGGTAGAATCTATTTTATAACAGTTCTAATGTATCCTATAAAACTTATCTCCCGAAGATTTGCGCAACACCAGCTATTACGACCACCGCGGGTTCCATTTCTTTCAGCAATTTTTCGTTAACTTGACAATAAATATGATAAGGATTACAGCATGTAAATGCGGATGCTTTGATATATTGACATCCCAACGGTCATACGACTTGAAAGCGGCATTTCTCAAAGAATGTGAATGGCGCCTTCTTGATCACCAAATAGCGTAAAAAATGTGTAGATCAGATTTAGACAGAGCAAGTATGCTTAATTTTCATAGAATCAACAGTGCCATGTGGCTCAGAGTTGAAGTTTCTAATATCCAAGATAAAAACAATTCAAACGTACGACAGCATAAGGTCCGAGCCTCTTGCAAAACGTGGTATAGGAGACTCAGAGTGCCTTTCAAATCGAACGAAGGGAGGGACAGACAGACAGACAGACAGACAGACAGATAGACAGACAGATAGACAGACAGACAGACAGACAGATAGACAGACAGATAGACAGATAGACAGACAGACAGATAGACAGACAGACAGACAGATAGACAGACAGACAGACAGACAGATAGACAGATAGACAGACAGACAGACAGATAGACAGACAGACAGACAGACAGACAGAGAAGGTTAAGAGAAATATTTGATGACTTTCCACAGCTGTTGTGTGCTGTTCATCAGAATATCAGTTTGATATTCTCGCTGAATTAGAAACAGGCGTACAAGGCGTTTATGCTACATCATATCATGCAGAGTTGCTAACGATTAAATATGCAGGATATGCATGCCATGTGGACTTGACGAAAAGAATACAAATATGTATGTATGTCACTTGGAATTTTGAATAGGTATAGGTTCACTGTACCTGAACTGTAGGTCAATGTATCATCTGTCGGTCCTTATCTAAAGATGTCAGCAAATAAAATGGTCTAAGGACCGCTACGTTTAAATCCGATTTGGTAATGCCCTATTGAATATCTGCTCAGGTCTGTATCATTGGTGTTGATACAAGCAACCATGGGCTCCAACACTCAGGGCCTTTCTGTGTCTGAAGCAAAGGGACTCGAATTAATATCGCATTGACACATGGTTAATTTGACATGGTGATCCCCTTTACGTAGACGGATATGTAGGCCTGTGCTTTGTCTGTGGATCCGTGTTCTTGCAAATAAGTACATGTATTAAAATTGGTATGGAGATCTCTGTCAGAACAGGATGTGTGTGTGTGTATGTCACGTATTGTAGATTACACAGTATTTTAAAGGTCATCCATATATCGAGACAAAAAATATTTTACACATAATTTTTGTAACTTTTGGTAGTAAAATGGGAATCTTCAGCTAACATCATGACTGACAAAAAAATGGATGCAGAATATACTTTGCAAAATACAGCTGGCAAGCCACATCTGCAAACTATACAGCATGGAGGCATATTATTATCTACATCTCACACTTCATTTTGTATTACTATATAATTATCTTCATGTATTTTCATGACAACATTGAGCTTCTTGATTGCTTGTTTGTTTGCGTTAAACTCTCACGAATCTTACTCAGCCTGGCTCCTGGACAGAAAGCTGTAGGCTACATTCAGCCACGGTATTCCATGCCATAATGCTGTTTGGCAGTGTGTTGTCCAACAAGGTTATCATTACAGCTCTCTGTTTTTGTTTACCCTAAATGTATCGTGGGCAATAATAAAGCACTGCTTTACACTAGAACTAGAACACGAACTAGGATTCTTGTTTACACTGTTCCAGCCAATTCAAGCGTTTCCCTTATTTCAGTTATCATTCATTGTAAGTCTAGGAAATAACTATTGCGTCAGGCATAGGGAATGCATCAAATTGTTTCTTCAGTTAGTTTGCTATTTCATATTGCAACTGTTTGTTTGCTAAGTTGTGAAAGAGCAAAAAAAAAAAAATGGGGCAATGAAGGAGGCACTGGAGTAAAAAGACACACCCGTAGCTCTTAATTTCCGGCGAGCTGGCTGCGGGAATGCGCCGCTACAATCTGTTGTTAAACCTCACAGGTTTTGAGATTCCATCTTCACCTTGAAAATTCGCAACCTTAGTTCTTGTTATTTTCTATCTCCATTTTCTGAAAAACTGGAGATCTTTAAGTACGTAGAGGAGCTATAACGAATGCACATTTTGACACTTGTTTAAAATGCATTGTGGCACTTATCCAGCTGTTTCACCGTTCCGATTTACTCTAACTCCTTATCATAATGCTGTCACTGCGAACGTTGAATGTCGAATTTCTCAGTTATGGAGTTGGAACAAACAAGAACTAAGGTCGCCAATTAATGACGCCAGATGAGATACTTCTGTCTCCTATAGATCTACAGTAGAAATATATTCAATAATTGATTCAGTCCTTGTATTTGACGTGGATGGGACACTCATCATTTTGCGACTGATTTCAATGTGGTCTGGAAGTCACTGACCTAAATAACGATCAGCGCGTCCAGTTCCACCAGTAGTCCATGCTTGTCGAGCATTCAACTCAGCATGGCCTTCAACTAAACGACATAATTTTTAATAATTCACGAAATGCTTACAAATGGATTTCATTGCCACCTGAAGCATTTACTTGCCTTTGATCTACAATAGAAGATCATGTTAAGAAATAGGGTGGTAGATGGAAAGAAGAATATAAAACAGAATGTGAGAGTACCTGAGACTCCAGCTGCTTATACAAGTTGCACAAGGTTATCACAATGAAAACAATGAGATTGATCAACATTAGGCCTGTAAATGGTCAGGCTGGCATAAGAAGTGGCGGACTTTGATCTTCTTTGTGTTGTCCTGTCAACAATTCTATTCCTGCTGTTCCTGCCATTAGTTTCATTTCAGCGATCAGAGATGACGTCACATTGTTTAGTTTTGGATTCCGATTCTTTTTGTGGCATAATCTTTCAAGTATGATATTATTGTCACTGACACAACGTTAGTGATTAATTGACTGTTCCCAGTCACAGAGCGACTCCCATCTAGTTTCGTACGTGACATTTCCCTGTTCTGTTTACATAAAGATTGAACCTTACCTCACCATACAATAACCGCGTATTAATAGAGGTGGGAGTGTACTCCTACATAACTATCGAACGCAATTCATCTTAGTACCAACTCGAACTCAGCGCGTTGGGTCTAGATATTCACATACATGTACTCGAAGAAAAGCGAGCGTATTCATCGTTTGACCTAATTGGGTGTACTTAATGAAGTTAATGTCTTGTCAGTTGTAGCACTGGCGTTTTCGGCATTTTCAGATGCACAAAGGGCTTGGCTGGCATCCTCAAAATATGATACAGTGTATTATCTGAATACAGGAGTCCATGTCACAGTTATGAACACAAAGACAGTAATAACTAAAAACAAAACAAAACAAGCAGAAAAGATAACTCTCACTCCTTGTTAAAGTACATGATTTATCATCAAATTTTATTAATTGAAATGATTGTTAACAAACGGTATTGCGCGGGCTAAAAAAAAAAAAATGAATACAGGAACATGGTGTATGTATGTGTGGCTGCCAGAGCATGCCCACGTGAAACAATCAGATATTGACGTCAGGAAGAATGGAGATTTTGTACACAGAAAACAACACAACAAATCAAAAAAGTGAATTCAGGTCCCCGCTTCCTTGGAGAACGGTGAGAAAAAAAAAAGAAAAGAAAGAAAAACGGGCAGTCCATTCTCTGCATCAGCGTGCCAATTGCCATCATTCTTTTGAAATTTACATTTTTTCTCAAACAGAATATGAGGACATTCTGCCTAACAGAACACCTGTTATATCTCTACTCTCTTTACATATCTGATCACACTTGTATTCACGTACACAGTGCAGATTATGGGATAAAACATGACAAAATAGTATCATCACATCATCGCAAATATATGCCCGGTACACAAGATCTTAAAACCATGACAATATCATCACATATTCGTAAATTATATAATATATATATACATGCATGATACATAATATGAAACAGGACATAACCAAATTCTCAGTATCAGTGTGTCATAACAATAATTGCTGTACAGTTATATGATCTAGGTGTCACGAAGGTTTCAGTTGGCATATAACATCTCACTCATGAATAAAATTATTCCTTTATCCTACCCTCTCAAGTCATTCATTCATTCCACACACCTTCAACCAAACATACACCAACCTTTGCACCCTCTTCTTTTCCTACACATCTGCACATCATTTGTGGTCCTCCTATACTGTAGTGGTATCGTGAAGCTGAAGCGGGTCACGCTGCCCTCTCCCCATAAAAAAACACCCCACCAAACCCAGTTGGCAGCAACTCATACCACTAAAGATTTATTTTTTAAAAAAAGGAAGAACAAACACTAAGTTAGTTGCCCAAGAACCAGATGTAGTACACTATATATACAAGTCACAGCATGCCAAATTTATTGTCTGAGATGAGGAAAAACAACACTAACACTTTACATTATCTTGACAATACACACATGTGTTCTCCCATGACAGTCATCTGGTTGGACCCCCCGCCTCCTAAAAATATGTTGCTGAATGACTACTCTTTCTCTATGGCTGCTGGAGCTGCCAAGCTCCGACCACAGCAAGTCAGGGGTTGCAATGAAACAGCTGTCCACACAAGAACTGTAGAAATGCATTGCACAACATATTTTTTCTGCTAAAAGGGTGCATTTGGTGGTGTCTACCTTTACACTGATGAAACAAAATAGAGTTTTCTGTGCAGAAAATGCTAGCTCTGAGAACTGGACAAAAGTACATATATATACCCGTCGGCAGTCAGGGTTACCATGGTTCTTTCCAAATACCTTCATTTGTGTAGAATTACCCCTTTCCATGTGATCATTCGCCTGAATTTGGACACCGTATAGCGCTATGTAGAAAATGCCCTTCTTATATGGCAAGACCAATGCACCTGTCCACAGTCACTTCACCTGTCCTAGTGCATAGAGATGCCTATTTGGTATAGTCATTATCTAGATTTTCAGATCCCTAGACCTATTATGTATGTGGTCTTAAGACTGAGCTGCAAACCATCTTCTGGTACAGTTACCCGTCTGAAATACCCTTTTCGGTATGATGACTCACCCAAAGCTAGAGAACCTTTACTAGTGAAGCCGCCAGTCTGTCGTTAATATTTTGTGCTTTATGGGTATATCCTTCAATAATGGCAGGTTATGTATTCTTCTTTTAAATCACAGAATAGGCAACAATATTGTGTAACATTTAGACCACATTAGCAAATGATATCGTCCAGGCATTCTGATCATATAGACAAAAATATATGGCAAACAAACTAATAATATCTAAATTCTGATTTCAGGTAATCTTGGGGACCTCACACCAGTAAATACATTATTTACAACCTAATACAACAACAATAAATGTTGCTGTAAACCTTTAAATGTCCAAGTAAGAAATCTGGAATCACATATTAAATCACCTCACAGTGGCTTTGACACAAAAGAAGACTATGTCTATATCCCTGTGTTAGGGAGATACAACGTGTCATGATCTGCTCAGGTATGAGATATAAACAATGACAAAACAAGCATCGATAACAGATCTATGGATCATAAAATCTGGCTACTGATACCCCGACTTTAACTATTATGCGTCACAAATCTACAAAAAAAAACAAAAAAAAACTGGGGGGAGGGGGTAAACAGGGATGGGCTGGATTATCTTTTATTGGCATCATGTCATTAGCCAAAAGTTAAGGGTGAGTGGATAAGGGCAGCCAAGCCCTGAACATTCAGTACTCTTTCTCAGACAATAACCTCCATGTTGCTCTCTCCTCACAACGATCTCACTGATAAACAAAATTTGCCCACACCAATCTCCAGACTGAACTAAAAATCCTACAGTGCTTTAAGCAGTTTATTGGAAGATGTCACTGATAATTGCGCATGTTCTTTGCTTGCTAATTTCCTCATGTTTTATGATAAAAAAAAAAAGTGGAGCCTTGGTGTTGAGGAAGAAAAGCAGTAGGCCCAACCAAACACAAAGCAAACATAAATAAATGAATAAAGCCTCATAGTGATATATGGTCAACATTAAGACATGGCAGAACTGGCTTCCTGGAAGTTGCCGCCATGTGACAGGACAAGCCATTCCCAATCTGCACTGTCACTGCTACATGTATAGTGCTGGATTTGACAGGTGGTGGCCAGAAACCTCCATTGGCTCAAACAGAAAATAAGTCACACACTGTCATTGAAACTTTCTTCACTCACTTTAAGCCAATGCGTTATAGATACATGTTATGGTGGAGAGGTCAGAACAATGCACTTTAAAATAATGTGGTAAGGAACATTAAATTGCACACAGTAACAGAAAGTAGAGAACAATGTAAAATATTAATTAACACACTATTCTGTCATACAAATTTGGCACATAATTGCAACATTTAACGATGCATCTTACTAAGCAATATAATATGAAAGGCATTAACATTAAAAATGCAACATTGTAGCGTTAAAAAAAAGACCCTACATTCTTCTCACACTACAGCCCCTCTGCAACGAAATCACCAGCAAGAAGTACCCTTTTCTACTTAATCTCATGAAAAATTTCCCTCAGGAATACTTATTTCCTTCTGTTGAACCCAATATTATCTGTGATGCTCACAAAGCTAAATATTAAGTGATCACTAAATGAAAGTGTAAACTGATGCACATATTTCAAAATGTTCATTCAGAATATGTACAATAGTCAAATATCTCTCCAAATATACTTCATCACGTTTACCACTTTCATGAAATCAATTGCTGGTGGGCTGAATTTTGACTATGAGGCTAATGTAGAAAATTTACTGATGGAGTGAAGAGGCCAAAGTAAATGAGACCCACCTGGAATAGGGGGACAAGAATGTCACAAAGCTGAGAAACAGAAACCTAATGGCAAGTTTAGAGAGCAAAGGGAAGATAGAAAAAGTATCTTCAAGAAACAAAGCCTGGCCAATGGTGTAACTTGCTTTGTTTACAACTTGCGAAAAAAAAAAAAAAATGACACAGAAGATTGCCGTTTAGGCTGAGAGATTTATTCAAACAAATAAACTCCAAAGAAACCCATGGATCAAAAGGCTTACAGTGCTTGGCAACTGATGAATGTATGCTTTAATCCTGGAACTCTTTAAGATCTGTAGCAGCTTTAAACCCCAACCCCCATTCAATTCACTCTTTCCCACTTCTTCGAGTGCTGGTGAGACTGAACAGTGAACAGCCAGATAGGGGACACAGCAATTCAGGAGAAATGTAACTCAGGTTACGTTGGCACACACACAAAAAAAGATTGCTCCAGGTAAACAAAATGAGAAGTATGCTGCACATAATCAAACAGAAAAACAGCCAGTTTTTAAAACAGAAGTGAAACCAAATGGCTTTTTAACAACAAATTTAAAGCAAGTAAACAAGAAACTTACTGGGGGATTTTTAGCACTTAAGAGTAAAATTCAGCTGTTAAAAAAAGGATGGTGATTGTAAAAAGCATACATTCATACACTGTCACTATTTACATATTTTTAGTTCATTCCCCCACTCCTTCAAATAGGAACTTGAGAATGCCAAGAATTCATTCACCATTATTAAAGATACTGAATAAATAATCATCCTTGCCCAACATTTTTCTGAGATGAAACCTGAATCAAAATGCTTCCCCATAAGAAAAATGTGAATCAAAATACATTTCTATGATAAAATCTCTGTCCAATCAACTTTCCAAAGCTTTTTTATTGGGTGCACAAAACTCTGCAGGTATTCTATTTATACATTAAATACCAAATATGTAAAAGATCCCTGGCAGTTTAAAATCTTAATAGCTTTGGCTTAGAGCATGTACCTTATTATACAATTTGTACACTAAAACAGAGAAGCAATTTATTTAATTTTTCTTGAATTAAGAACAAAAAAAAATTTAGCAGGCATTCTTGTTTCTGGGTTGAAACAAACTGCACGATACGTCTGTGGAGCTTCAAAATAATTCTATGATTTGTATCAGTGTTGATGGGATTAGTATTGAAATTCTAACACATCCAAAATTACAGAAATGATTATCTAAATATATATTTCATCTGATAACTTTTATACTCAATTCACTGAAAATGCTAATCAAACTGAAGTCATGGCACAGATCACTGCCTCCTAACTAAAGGTTTACAGATTTCAGTAATTTAAGCAAGACTTGGATTTTGTGGACACCTTGTTAAAATGGGGGAAGCTGTGATTTCCCTCACTTTCTTGACACAAGCTAAAAGCAAACCTACGGTTGTACACAAAAGCCACCTATCAATTCACTACAGTATTTTTCTTATGAAAATGAACTAGATTAATGTTTTAACTGCAACAATCAAATAAATGGATGAGCTAAACACATGCATATTATTACAGCTAGATAATGAATTGAATACCTGTTGACAATTTCACCTTTCTGTTTTGTCCAATTTCACTAACACTTTCAAGAAGTTTATGGATGAGGCACTGGACTATCCAAGACTTTTACACAATGTTAGCTTTGATTTGACTGGGTTTCATCCACTTTAGGATAAAATTAATGTGAAATGGTTTGAAACAATGGACCTAAGGAAAGAAATATAAAAAAAAAGAAAAAAAGACTAATAATAAATATGGGAGTGGGATCCCCAATGATGGAATGAAGTTCATGTATTTTCCCCCAAAATACATGCACATGTGCATATATCTGATTCTGAATTTCATAAGGGAAAATAATCGACTGGTATCTTATGAAAACAACAGCAAAATAACTCTTCATCTTACTTAGAGCACTTTGAATGAAAATGAAACATAAGGGTGAAAATTAGCCTGATGGGTATGCAAATACAATAGGAAGTGAAATGCCTGACATGACTATTCAGCTAATACATGGTAAATGCCAACTCATTTAAAGACTTTAATTTCAAACATAATAATACTTTAGGAAAATAAATATGTCTTGAGGATTGTTATGTCCTGCTGAATGAATGGCAGTATTAGAAATTTTATTCACAAAGATAGGGCAACAAGATTTTCCATACTTCAACAATGCAGCTAATATTACAAAGCTGTCTTAAAGAGAAGAAAGACCACAACCCATGACTGTGACCACTATAGGTCATGTTATCCATTCAGAATCTTGATTATCACTGATTGTGATATTAACCACTAAAGTGAGAAGCCCTGACACAAGAATGAATTGTACACTGGAAATCTTTAAAGTAGTGTTGGAGATATTGGCATAATCTTGGCTAAAGTTATGTTATGTGAGCATATGCATGGGGAAATATTTCTCCTCCTTTCAGTTTAACAAACCCTTCCATAAAATTAGTAAACAAATGGGACAAAGTCCATGCACAACCAAATATATGAACTGGTCCTGGGTTGCAATGGACTGTAACCGTAACACTAAAGGTTCTTGAAATTTCTTACCACATTTGATCATTCTCTCCTGAACAAGGACTTCGTCCCTATGCTCCAAGACTCCTGTAACTAACATTTCGAAAATTTTACAGGAGAGTCAAAAAACTGATTTTCTTTGGCTTATTGCTGCCAGCAAATTCTAAAGACGACAGACTTGATATTGCAATATCATTATTTATAGCAACTGAACCACAAGCTTTTGACACAAGGTGCGCCATTGATTTTCAGACCCAAAGAACGAAAAAAAGTGTTTTTGGCAAAAATGTTAGTTATGGAAGTCTTGCAGCATAGAGACGACTTGTTAGAATCCACTACTGTCTCATAGATTGGCCTTAGAGAGCTGCAGAGCCCAATTAATTATATATTTTTGCTGTTCTATGTAAAGCCAGCAATGTGGTGTTGGGTGTTTGTTGCCTTGTGTTGTTGTGCGTACATGATAAGACTAAAGTACCCTGGCGCAGGGGCCCCTTCGGCATGCAACATAATTGTAATCACTGTTCTCTGTTAAACCTACAATGTGGTGTCAGCTGTGTGTTGCAACTGCAATGTGCTGCTGTATGTACTTGACAAGACTAGATTACCCTGGCATGGAGCCCCCTTAGGCAAGGAGCCCAACTAGCTTAAAGCCAGCCCTGGTTGTCACAGTGAGACGGGATGCTCATGCTCCGATTCAGTCATCATTCAGTTTGTTTATTTAAAACAGGATGAAATGACTGGGAGAATGAAATGTCTGGTGTGAGCAAAACAAAGCAACACAAATGCTCTGTGGTCCCAGCAGGAAAGTTATCAGCAACATTAAATCTGCTTTCAGATAATGCCACTTCATGCTGGAATTTCATTTACAAAATCTGTTCAATGTACAAAATGTATGCCATGCATCGTTGATGGTCCATACAATTTATGTCTAAAACATAAATGGAACAAATGATGAAAAAACAACAAAAACCAGCCATACAAGCTTTAAAATTCTGCACACACTACCAGTGACAAATCTTTCTGTCATTCATATCTAGAATATATACAGACGGATACAAACAAAAATAAATCCAGGTGAAAGCCAGTAGAGCTAAGTGCACAGGAACAGAATAGAAACACTTTCAAGAAACACTTTCAAGAAAATACCTGTCAGGATACCCAAACTGATGGCAGAAAATGTGTTTCTCTGAAGCAAAATAAAGTATCACATGTGCAGTTGACTTACAAGTTGACCCTGTATGTCAGTATGTGTTTTCATGTCCAGCAAGCACATACAGGTTTGAGTTGGCTTGGGGGTCATTAGTGGGCCGACTTTCCAGACATATCACCCTGTAGGGAACAATAATAAAATCAAATTTTAATAATATACATAATTTCTGCGTAAATGATCTTTACAAGAGCATTTCTCTTACAACAAATGGACCATCCATTAGGTGTAAAGTTAAATTTGCTCCTGAACTCACCTAGGAAGCTCTTGGTCTGTGGTGATAAAAATGTTCACATTCAATCAACATGCCATTTCAATGACAGAATAATGAACACTGATCTAAAGTTTGGGCTTCCATTACATATATTGCTTGCTAAGACCTTGACTTTAATCATCATTTTTTTTATTATTCTACACAGCTTTCGAAAGCATGACAATAATCTGGGTCATATTGTGAAGACAAACAAAAAAGAAAAGAAAAAAAAACCCAACACAATATAAAATCTTTTGGATTGTCACAATCTTTTGCCCATCATGGGCCATGGAAAGTGACAAAAACAAAGAAAGTAATGCCAGACAGAAGAGGATAATAGACACAGGACACAGGCAGTAATTGACACACACCAGGAGGACAGTTGCAGAACTGGTGACACCATTCCATTATTGTTCCATTATATTTGGCAGCAAATAGTTTTTGCCTTTTGCAAGTGGTTCCAGGAAAGTTTTTCTGCAACCCTACTTGGAAATGGGAGAGGGATGAGTCAGAAAGGGAAGCAGATCAAATGAAAAAGTAATAAAACTAGAACATCATAGCAAATGACAGCACTTCTGCTGATACTGACATTAACAAAGAGAAGAGTGACGAAGTATAGGTTAGCTGAATCGCCATTTGGTGGGTTGGGGGTTGATTAGTAAGTGAATTCTGAGGATGGACAAGTATTTGATGGGGAGTCCAAATCTTCTATGAAACTTGAAATATATAATATATACATGTACTAATGCGCACTACAATAAGCAGTTAGCCAGTTTTTGTTGCCTGTACCACTGCAGATACAACCTCACTGAATTTTCAACAGTCAAACCTTTACATTTAGACTTCAGCAGCTCTTTTATTCAAACCAGATGTTTTAGAAAAGGATTTTCTATGTTTGCATTAAACTTAT
Source organism: Onchidella celtica (assembly GCA_963931925.1). Lineage (NCBI taxonomy): Eukaryota > Metazoa > Mollusca > Gastropoda > Systellommatophora > Onchidiidae > Onchidella > Onchidella celtica. Next base: position 55,983,148 of record OZ007569.1, on the reverse strand, counting down.
TGTCTGTTGCTCCAATGACAATTTCACAATAACTGACACAACAGTCAGCTATAATTAAACTTTGAAAACAATTAAGTAATTTAAAAAGAATCTTCAGGTGGCAAGGCCAATCTATCCCTTTATGAAAACTCAAGCCTATTCTCGTACCATTTGGACATATGTACAAATATACTCATGAGAGCTGTTCTCATTTGCAGTCACAGTCACAGGGGGCGAAAAACCCAGACAAGGAATATGTAGAACGGCCCCATCCTTCAAGCCCCCCCTTTAACTCCCACAAGTGAAACGAATATCATCCTTCCATCCATCTCTGGTAACACCCATTTTACGTAAAGTTATGTATTAATCATTCAAACAAACCTACTATACAATCAAGGACACAATCACTGGCAAACAACAAAACCTATACACGAACATACACACATACATACTCAAGTATAACAGCAAATATACAGGATCGAACATCTAATTCATCACTACCAATGGGAAACCGATGGAAATCACTTTTTCCCCACCGCAGATCCCAGGTGCTACATCATTTCTCATCTCTCGGTCGCGGTGAACATCCTTTCATCTCCACCTGTCCCCCTCCCCGGCCCACGATTCCGCACGCTGACCGATGGTTTCTCGAAAATCTCCCGTTTGTGGATTAATGTGGATGATACCGCGCGAGATGCCATAGCAACCGACCAAAACAAAGTCACACCACTTCATTTTTCTCTCCGCTGAAGAGTGGTCCCTGACAACGGAATATATTTTGTTGATAGGTTGCCGTGGTAACCCATTGGCTGAACAAGATTGGTGACAATTAGAATGATGGAAGACTTCTTCCTGGTACGGGCCTCTCTTTCCTCCACACCCCCATCACGCAATGCACGGTCTAATTTCAGACTGATCGTTTCCACTAAATGTTATAAAGAGAACGAGTCATGCTTCTGTACACATGAAGAGGATGAACGCGTGCAAATCGTCCCCTTTGAATGACAACGTTTTGACTCCCTTCTAACAACTTTTGAGAAATTTATGATTGGAGTTTCGTTGTTGTCGTTGTTGTTTTTTGTTTTAGTAATATTTAAAAAGTATACGCGGAGTCCGCTTGATACTTAAACACCCAATGGAGAAGGCCTGTAAAAGTGGTGCGTAGTGTGTAATTCAGTTCAGCCAAAAAGTGGAAATAGAACCTTGTCATTCCAAGGGGGTGAAATGATGAAGTTATCATTGATCTATCTATACGCGGAGACTAGAAATCCGATGTACGATGTATCGACAGCCCTGAAATACATGGCATCTGCGGCGAACAGCGTGGGAGCACGTGGCCTTTCCATCCTGATATACACTGGGTTAAATTGGAAATTTTGTTTGTGAGTGGTTGTATGATGGGTATCGACTCTCATGTTAACCAATGATTACTTGCAATACTTGCATGATACAACGCTTCTGTGATCTCCCACCTCTCCTTCTCATTTTTCTTGTCCTGCTTTTCTTTCTGTAATTGTTTCACAAACTGGCTTTATCCTTATTTGTACTTTTCGTCCCATTTCACAGGTTCCTTCGGTCCCACATAAAAGAGACTACCTGTATTCTATAATTTGAACAACAAGATAACCCCGACCTACTCCACTATTCTTTCTCCTGTCTATTCCAACAAATTTACAGACAGACTGAATGAACAGGAAGCAGGCAGATAAGTAGACACGCAGGATGGCAAACACTGATACAGATAGATATGTACGCAGATAAAGTAGGTACATAGATAGACAAGATAAACAGACAGACACATGCAATAGACACAAAGACATATAACAGATGACAGACAGACAGGCAGACAAACAAACTAGATAAAGATTGAGAGAAAGACAGACAGATTGATAACTGTTTCATAAGTGCGCAATTATGTTGTCAATCTATTTGACAGGCAGGCGCTGATATATCTTGTTTCCCTCTAGGCCTAGGTAACCTGACACATCAGAGTGAAAAGACACAAATACTTGTTCATGATAAATTAATCGACAAATCACACACAGACATACATACAGCCACACATGTGCCTGCAGCTGACGACAGGGGACATGGCCACACTGCACGCGCTCATGTCGTTTCCCATAATCCACATGAAAAGAAAACATTTTGTTGCCCGGTTGGCAAAGGTGACACAAGAAATATGACAACAAACAACTCCATTCATATCGACAAGTAATCAGCGGTGGGGTCACATGACGAAGTTGACACTGGTTGCCATGGTAGCGACAACTCAAAATATAAACATACTGTTAATCGAGGAGATGGAAAGTGGGTGTTACCAGTCATGTTCACAGAACCTTTATAATGGATTGGTGTCGTCTCCATCATCAACGCTCTCCCTTTTTTTCTTTCTCCACCTCATAATTTACTTTCATTTGAGGGAGAGGTGGAGGGGAGAAGAGAGAGAAAGCTGAATGTGTCGTGATCTGATATTGGATTTGCTTCCAATGCTCAACATTTCGGGGCTGCTGAGCTATCATGAGTGGAAGAGAGATTTCTCTCACCCTCTTACTATTCTTGTTAAATTTTAATGTCTGCCCATCCATTTTCTACTCCTCATTTTACACTTCTAAATATCTTTCTCTTCTCGCTTTCCCATATTTCCTTCCCTCCATTTCTTTATTCAAATGTCTTTCGACCATATCTATTCTCCGTTCTCTTTTTCGGTCTCACCCCTCCCCCACCCCCTCTCCTTGTTCACTTGAAAATTTCCATAAGGTCCTTACTCTATAGCAGGGCGTCATGGTTTAGAGCGAGCTACTCCAAGACAATTATCATCTTCAATATAAGGTTGAAATAGGTAAACTGGAGAATTCACTCTTTGGTTGGGACATGGACATAAATAAAGTTTAAAAAAACAAAAACCATGTAGCATTGCTTCAGAGCTAAATCTTTAAATAGCTGGAGCTCTCTAATTTTGACTTCGACTTCCGGTTTCGCACAAACTACTGTGTTTTGAGCTCCTCAGCCCCGATCTTTTTTACGCCTCGTTTGAGACGTAAATGGGCTTTTCTTCAAACGAAACTCAACCGCAGTGGGCATAAGAAACCAAACATGAACATTGAATCGCAGTTCTACAGGAATACACACAGCACAATCTCTTCCAACATCGTCTCAATAGTGCCCGCCGTCCTTTCATGTGAGTATACAAAACGAAGTAGTTCCCCACTGGTAATAATCTCATAATACGATCAGCGTGGGTTTCAAGGACGTTTGAACACCACGCCTCCTATTTTTCAGACAAACACCAACGTACAACACTAACTTAGATTTTCAGATCTGTTATTTCTGTTTGTTTTGTATGTTGCTATGGAAACAGGAGGCCCGCTGTGCTTTTCTCAACGACCCATTCAAATTCAACGCAACAGCTTTTAATGCAACATTTTTCTTCCCAAAAAATGAAATAGGTTTCAGGGAATTAAAAATTCAGAACTTGTTCATGTGGAAAAACGTGGCGCACTTCTAACCAAGGGCTTCGATGAAAGGATAGCAATATAAACACATGTATAACAATACTGGTATCGGTGTTTTTACGTTCATGTGTATTTGACTGGGTGTATGTGTGTGTGTGAATTTGGTGAATTCACATTTATTTGTGCTCGACTGTATGTGTGTGTTTGCGAATTGGGGGGGGGGGGGGGAGAGAGAGAGAGAGAGAGAGAGAGAGAGAGAGAGAGAGAGAGAGAGAGAGAGAGAGAAAAAAGAGAGAGAGAGAGAGAGAAAATTTTAATCGATATAGTGTGTAGAGGATACGTGATTTGTCTTTCCGTCTCACTGACTTTTCTGAATGTGATGGTTCTAGTACAGATGAAAATACAATTGCTCTATTTCATCTCTCTCTCCCGATGTTAACAATTCATGGTTTCTGATATTTAATATCGACATCTACTGCCGATTTCATAACAACTTGTTTTATCAATATATTGTCATTACTTATATCTTACAAACAAGCAGGCTCAAACAACTGGTCAAACTTTAGTTTCAATTCTGCTCTGAAAAGGTCCACCGCACAATTTCACTAAGACCTTGGAATGGAAGGTTGCAAAAAAAAAATTAATGAAATGGGCGTCGGCCCCAACAAGAGAAAACTTCCCAGGAATTACATTTCCAGTATCATCACAGGGGAGAATTTAGCATTTACAATGTCAAATAAAATTCCTTTGTTGCCGCTAATCTAATACTGTCATGAGAGCTTTGTGGCTCTTATTTAGCCAAAACTTGAACAGCCTGAAAGTACTAACCAGAGACAACGGATTTGACTGGCAAAGCGCTGTCCTCTCTTGCCCTCATCCTCACCAACTCACGGCTTTTAGTGTTATATCGGAGCATTTTAATGCCTGCAACAGAGCACAATATTTAGATACTTCAATGACACTAGTCAAGCATCCGCCGGCCAAACTCTGACATGCAAAAACGTGTAACAGAAAGTTGATCAGCAAAGCCCTTGATATTGGTGAAACTGTGTCTACCTAACTACCATAGTAGCAGGGACCCTTCTCTCTTCCTCGATCCCAATTTTGGGGCAGGTTCGAGGATGAAGAGACATGAATTTATGAGAGGGTAATATCCAAATAGTAAACCATGGTTAACAAAAGAATGCCTTGAAGCTATTGTTGACAAAAAAAGACTCCGAAAAAACTATAGTAAAAGCGACCTCGCTAAAGTAAACAAACAAATTAAAAAGAGAATCAAAGTGTGTAAAAAAGAATACAAAGATAAAATTGAAGCAAGTTTTAAATCAAATGACATGTCATCTGTGTGGAAGGGAATGAAACAGGTTACGGGGTACGATTGTATGAAGAATAAAGTGAATGTTGTGAATGAAAGCGAATTTGCCAATGAATTGAATCAGTTCTACTGTCGCTTTGACAAACACGATTTCTCCAACCAACACCAGGAAATAAGAGACAGTTTTGATTTTGATAATGATGAATGTAATATTTGTTTTGATTATGACGCTGTTGTGAAACAATTTAAATCTGTTAAGGAAAGAAAGGCATCTGGACCAGATAACATTGGAAGCAAAGTAGTGAGAACATGTGCTGAACAACTAGCAAAAATTTTTACTTTCATCTTCAACAAATCCTTTCAAAACCATTACATACCAAACATTTGGAGATTGTCAAAAATCTTACCTGTCCCCAAAAAACCCAAAATATCTGAAATGAACGACCTTCGCCCAGTTGCATTAACTTCCATTATCTTTAAATGCTTTGAAAAACTTGTTTTAACTGAACTAACGAAGGAGGTCAAACAAAATCTCGATCCTTTGCAATTTGCATACAAAGAAAACAGGAACACAGAAGACGCCTTATTGTTTTTATTGCATAACATCTACAGTCATTTAGACACTGGTAAAACCTGTGTTCGTGTGCTCCTAGTCGATTTTTCGTCTGCGTTTAACACCATACAACCGCACTTAATGTTTCAAAAGCTTACCAACCTACATGTGAATTCTTTTTTAAAGAGCTGGATCTTCGAATTTCTAACACAGAGAAGCCAGTTTGTGGATATAAACAACACATTTTCCAAATTACTCACAACAAACACAGGAGCGCCACAAGGCTGCGTGCTGTCACCTGCCTTGTATACATTGTATACAAATGATTTCACTGTGACACACAACAACGTTTACCTTCTTAAATTTGCCGACGACTCTGCTATTTTAGGCCTTTTACCTAACTCTGGCCACGAATATTCTAACATTGTACAATCCTTTCATTGTTGGTGTAATAACAACTATCTTCTACTGAATGTTAAGAAAACAAAAGAGCTTGTTTTTGACTTTAGGAAAAATAACAACGATCCTGTTTGCCCTCTTACTATCAACAATGAAGAGGTTGAAATTGTCACAGAGGCCAAATATCTTGGCATTACTATTGATTCATTGCTTAACTGGCATGCGCATGTCACATATGTATACAAGAAAGCCAACCAGCGCATGTATTTCCTCAGAAAGCTCCGCTTTTTAAAAGTTAGCAAAAGCATTCTGAAAATATTTTACACCATGGCTATTCAGAGCGTTTTGATGTATACTCCATACATCAAAACGCTCTGAATAGCCATGGTGTCTGTTGGGGAGGAAACGTCTTACAAAAAGATAAAAATAAGATCAATAATTTAATTAAAAAAGCATCCAAAATTTGTATCTGTGATCTGCCATATTTTGATGAGCTGTACACTGGTGCTTGTATTAAAAAAGCTAATATTATTATAAATGACCCCCAGCATCCCCTGAACAAGGAATATATAAGATCTGTAAGAAGTTTAAGGCTGTTGTCAAAGAAAACTAAAACTGAGCGCTACTTTAAATCGTTTATTCCATCATCAACTAGGATGTTACAATAATGTCGTCATCTTGATGGTAATCTGTGCACAGTTGAATTATGTCCTGCGTGTCAGGTCAATGTGTTTTAGTTAGGGAAGCATATTGTGTGCACTGTTAATTTTGTTAATTTAGTTAATTTATCAGTGTGTGTGTATATATGTGTGTGTGCGCGCTATGTATCATACTTTCTGCTTCTGTAACTGTATTGTTATGTATTCAATGATCAAAACAAATTTCCTTGTACAAGGACGAATAAAATTTATCTTATCTTATCTTATCTTATCTTATCTACTGGAGATTTTAAAGACTCAACAGGGTCTCATTGTGGCGAGTTGAAACTCACTGCAGTATTAGTAAATTTGTTAGTATGCACAATTAAATGTGAGTCGACACACTTTATCTCCGATGTCGGTGCGGTTAAAACAGCTGAGCCGCTCGGCCTGGTGTATATCTCACACCGGGCCGCATATGATCACCAAGGAAGCTTACAATTTCCACTCTAACATTTACATAAATGGACAAACATGAGATGATTGAGACAGCACTCGGTGAGACAAAAATTATATCGTAATCCGGTGTACTGCAGTATGATCTTTCTTTGTCGCTGCAGGACGCGGGCTTGCTATGACAACTTCGGCAACAAACACTGAAGCAAACATTGTTCTGTCTTTCCAATGTGCAACCATGGGAGATTAAGATCTGTAGAATGATATCTGGCGTGTAATCGATCTGTTTTATCCTGTCGGCCAGCCCCCACCCCCTATGTCAGTTCTACCTCCCCATCTCTTTCTCTCTCTCTCTTTTATATAATCGTGTCCTTCAACTTCAGTAAATGCACAGTATAATTAAAAGAAAAGTGTAAACGGCTGTGCCTATGCCTGCTTTTCTATCTTTCTACTTACTCTAGCTCCCAATCAATTAAACATAAATATGCGTATGAAGGGCACTGCATGTGGTATTTCTCCCATCCCACTCCTTCTCTCTCCCCTCTCTTTCTTTTGCCCATACACTTTCAAGATGGAATCAAGAGGACACCACAAAACTGTCTGTCAACCTGTACTCCTATCTATCAAAATCCGCGTTTAAAAAGAAAAAAAAAAAGGTCAACTGACAAACATTTGTGGAAAAAAATAAATTTGCCGAGGGTTACCTTCTTGTTTCAAGGTAAAGCCTCCACTATAAAACATCCATTTACTACATTCGACACATTCATGCACATTCAAGACGAAATGTTCGACAAACATGTGAATTTACAAGAGCTGGTGATTCACGACAGTAAGCAGTTAATATCTTCAAAGCTCCGAACTTTTCGTAATGGGATGAAGATGCCAGATACGTACGTGCAGGGCGGGAGTAAACGAGAAAACGCGCGTGCAATCATATAATTGACCTACTTACAATGAACATTATAGCCCTTTCCGCACCAGAAGCGAAAAGCCCCCCCCCCCCCCCCCCCCCAAAATCTGAGCACAATACACCCCCCCCCCCCCTTAAATACGGTAATGAACTACGGGAACATCTAAGGATAACATTACATGCCACTTTGAGTGCCAGACTTTCTTAAGTTCGTGTTTCATCCTTATTTTGAGGAACTGAAATTCCAACGTGCTAAGTGGCGATATGACCTAATAAGCGATTTGTGCCCCCCCCCCCCTCCCCCACACAAAAGTCGATCTACAATACTGTCTTCCTCTTCAAAATGTTGAAAGTTGAAGGCTCAAAAGTGTTTTAAAAAGTGCAAATGAAAATCACGTCAGCCTACATAAATACTTTAAGTAACCGAGGTAAATAATGTCATTTGTCTGTAAGTAAGAACTCTACAGTTAGTACTTTTTAATGTACAATTCTCCATTTCTGCACTTTAAAGTCATATCTTATCTTAAAGACCGAAATGAAAAATCTAGAGAATCTCATAAACTACTGAATGTGTGACTCTCAGGTTATGTTTCCCCATAAGGAAAATAAAGGGAAATAATAACAATAATAATAAAAAAGATGCCTCTGAAATTCTGAATATCATGCCATTTAACAGAAATATGAATTGTTACACATGCAACCTTGTCCAACGTCGGGCTAAAAGTCGGTTTGCAAAGCAAGTAATTAAATGTTCGCAGGAAGTCGCCAAGTTCAATTTCGATAACTTGCATTACAAGGTTCTTAAAGTATTACCGAGTAAACCTTTTGGACTACAACTTCCGATGCATGTTCTTAATTTTTTTTTCTACCCTTCACGAAGACCAAATAATGCAGCGAACGTGATCATGCCGGCGTTCCAGCGTATTGCATGATGTGGATAAGCCTACGGATAACAGTGAGATCTGAACAATGATCTCACCGAATTTAATGCACTGATAACAACAGAGAAATAATCATTTCCAAAAGTCAAGTGACGGGTGGTAAAGAATTATTACACGTCGGGTCGACAGCCAAACAGTCTGGAATTCATAGCTAAACTCATGAATATTCACAGATAGCTGGGCGACAACAACTGATGGCCTCCAGGAGAGACAGAAAACGAACGTTTATTTCATGAGATAAGAAGTAGAATTGCTGTTTTTTTTATTAGGAAAAAAAAAAAAAAAAGAACATACATACCTACACAAGAATACTTTTTTGTGTCGGATGACAGAAGCAGGTGCTGGGGAAAAGTTACAGGGGAAAAGTGGAAAGAGCAGAGAAGGCAGGGACAAATGCGATAATAGAACAGAGGTATGAATCATGCTAAACTATGAACCAAAGAGTTCCGCTAGGAGAGAAAGAAACCGCAACAGAGACTAAAAATTTGAGAAGGCTAAATGAACATAAAGCTTCAGCAGGTTACTACACGAAACGCGTGTTTATATGAAAGACAGAGAGAACGAGTTGCCGGTTGCGAAATGCACAGTACCCGATAAAGCCGGATGATTCAATGACACCCCAATTAAGCTCAGTATCGTTATACGTAATACAGAAAAACTATCTGAACAACAAACAAACCTTCACACCTATACAAATTATTTTGCGAATTTTAATTACCTATTTCATCGCGCTCACAATCTGTTTTTGTTTTCTTTTGTGGTCACGTTGTACAAATAAATTTACATACTAGATGGGCTGATGTCACACATGAGACCCAACAACTTATTACTACCATTATTTTTATTATTATCAATAGCATTGTTTACTGAAGAAAAAAGAGGGAGGGGCGGATCCTCTTGTTAAGAAAGTAATAATTATGTATCAGAGGAAAAAGGGGGTCCGGGAATGCTTCGCATAGGGTCTATATTTGCCATGTTGTAGTTGCCATAGGCCTACTGCCCCGCATATCTGACTTAACATTGTTGTCAGTGAGAAAAACATTTATCCCACTGCCTTCAGAATACAACAAATCTAGTCGGTGAAGCCATTTATCTACAGGTAACTGCTGATTTATTACCCATTTATGTCACACCATACAGGTTTTTTTTTTCCCCTTTGTGTATGCCAAAGCTAAAAGTACAAGGGCTACCGTTTGTGATAAAATGACACGCACAACAAGTAGGCCATCTTTAGGCGATTTCTTGATCCCTGAACTTTCCACATCCAACTTGGCTCCGTAAAATATATCATCCTTGTCTTAAATAAAACATATCAAATGACTTGTTCAGACCGACCCCATGAAACTCGGCAAATTGTCTTTTACAACTTCATTACTTCCTTCTTACAAGTGCATGACGGCCACACAGTGGGGGCTATATCACATTATCTGAGTGGTGAAAAAAAAAAAGAGAGGCCTGGCAACTTTTGAGACACGTTTTTACCCATGGCTTTATCATGTAATCCACTGCTTTAGTAAATCACCCAAAGAGATTTATAACCAGACCTGGGTGTCTCATGCTTTCATGTGGAAGTTCAGTCAATCCCAGGATTCCAGAACAGTAAAATTATTCTTCACATACACTTGTAAGTGAAACCCATATCACATACGTCTGTGACCTGTGTCTACTCTTCTTGATGGCAGGGAGTTGAAATAGGAAAGAATCAAACCCCCACATGTAGTAAGTTTCCTAAAACTTACAGGCAGAAGTATACGGCTGTCTCTGTGTAATAAGATTCTCATGTGAGATAAGGGAGCCAACAAAAAGAACAGGCCAAGAAATCGATAAAAAAATAAAAAGCAGTAAGAGCTAAGACAGAGGCAATGCTGAAAGATAAGTAAGGTCAGGAAATATCAAAGAAACTGTACACTTTCTTCTCTCCAATTTCAATTAAAAAAAACAAAACAAAAACATGCCTACAAAGCCCCACTCTCGCAAATCTCTGATAAATTCCTCACAAAAATTTCTTGCATACCTCTCCGCATTCTTCTGATGACTCTACTATTTTACAGACCCCAGGAAACACAAATAAGAACTACATAGGCCTCCTCGATGGGTGTTGGAAAAAAAAAAAGCTTGTCAGATTAGAAAAGAACATAAATCTGCAAGGTGAGAAGAGGCTGATAAATTTATTGGGAGATAATATACCTTAACATACAATCATCATCAAACTATAAAGAACCGGATGTTTCTCTACATACTTCGTTGCCTTAGTATTATATTGTCCAAACTCAAAACCTAGAAGGGTGCACTTAAGACAAAATACTACTGAGAATACGACTTGTCATTGCTTATAGCTGGTTAAATTCAAAGAACGCTGAGAAATTTGGTCACTGCTGAACACAGGTTGTACACACTGTTTCTGGATGCAAATGGAGGCAAACTCTTAGCGTGGGTCAGTAGTCAACTCTGTAACATGCCTTATCTTCTTTTAATTCAACGACAGGTCACTGAATATACCAAGGTGAAGAATTTACCATGACAAAATAATGGCACTTGCATACTTTTATGCTGGATAGGAAGATGGATTTATTTTATACTGCTGTGCCTTCCTTTTGCACGCCCGGCAATCTCTCCTTCTGTTTTTGTACACACTTTAAACTTTGTATTAGGATTTAGTGCCAAGTATTTTTCACTGAATGGTGTGGCAAAAACTTCAATATTCTGTCAAACTTGTGCCACCTGTATAGATACGAATTGTCCAAGATAAGTACCAGGGCATATATTGAGAACTACGAATAACATACTCACCGATCTGAGCCAAGAAGTCTGAATATCCGAGTTTTATCACAAATTTCCTGAGTTACCTGTAGAAAAATCAGGCACATGTTTGCATGAGTATGACAAATACACATACATCACAGGTTTACTTGATAAATTAAACACTAAGGTCTACAAAGCTTACTACTCCCTTGACATATCATTCCCAGATATATAGTCTGCAGTTGTCTGAATTATACAACAAATTGCATAGGAAGGACTTTCTGCAGTGGTATCATAAAACAAAATGTAGAAATTTCCTGGGTGCAAGTGAATTAATTCAGTAAAATGGGGACATCATTCAAGTTTGCTGTAAGCTAATAAATGAGGACACAGCAGCTATGGGAAATCACACACATAGCAGGTGTCCAAATTGTTTCACGTAAAAGATATATATATATATATTTATTAATATTTTTTTGTGTGCAGAATAAAGGAGGCAAATCCACACTGGTTAATGGAATGCTGTAATGGTTAAGAATCTTTTAGTTATAATCCATGTCTATTGGTTTTACTAAAAAAAGCTCCATAGCTTTGGCAAGTACAGCATCTGAAGCTAGAAAAAAAAAAATTTTTTTTTTACTCTCACATATCACCAGTAAGTGATATTGAAGTGTTTTAGTGTCTCTTCACACTTCAAAAGAGAACCTGTGTATGGTGAATTGAGAAAAAGACACATGATGATATCGCAAGCAATTCTGACACTCACCTCATTAGCTTTAAAGCTCCGTCCTTGCATTCCATGTTTATGAAAAGCCAAGACACTGTCTTGTAAGGTTACTGTCAAAAGAAGTTCAAAATACAAGGTTCATTTCCAGGACAGATGATCCCATCAACTGTTTTCAATAACATGGTATATCAAAACCTATTAAAACTCTTAAAGCTATGAAAACTTGAAACTGGACCATATGGATATGACACCTGCTTTATCCAGCAGATCACTGTTTTCACTGATTAAATAATTGACAATTGTGTGCTGCAAATGAATCACTTACAGTAACTGCCAAAGCAAATAATAATCACTTTTTAAATGAAATGTCACTTACACTTTCAACAATCACTTCTGCATGGATGTGAGTAAGACAAGATAAAGCTCACCTAATGAATCTACAATACAGTCAAAATGTAGCTCTGCTTGTTGTCTCCTGCTGGATTTTAGTCTCCCACTGAGACTCACAACTTTCACAAATTCTGGAACAGAAAGCAAATTCAGCTTTGTGAACTCTACTGTGAAATCCAGAGGCCCCTCCTAGCACCCAATGAAAAACGTTAAAGGGGGCAATGACAATGTGGTTTGATGGGTTTTGATGTTATTGATACATCAACATCTGAGAGAAATGAAGGAAAGACAACAGCTGTATCTGCTGCATAGACCTGGATTAACATTATTACACTGCTCTGGACAAACAAAGGTCCAATGATACAATTTTGGTGTTGCTCACAACTTTAAGCATTGTGTCTTTTATGACTATAGAACATAAGATGTGTGACCCTATGGTTCCTAGGATCAGGGCTGTGATACCTGATGCTAAACATATACACCATCTTAACATGTAAATTACCACCTTTATAAATGTCACCAAAAAAAAAAAAAAAAAAAAACCTTTATAAATGTCCCCCAACAAATGCGCACACATGTGCAAACAAAAATCTCCACCTTACAGCAAAGGAACAACATCTAACAACATAGCAAGGCACACCCAGCTGCAAACAATTCTGACTGCACCACACATCAACTCCATCGTACAATAAACAGACAACGTTCTTCAACAAACATCAAGCGCCCTTTTACGAGCAGAAAACACCTGACCACAGGTACACACCGATCTGTGACAACTTCATTTCCAATGAACAAGACATAACAAAAATCCCTTGGACTCAGTACTTACTGTCATAACATATCAATACTGTGTCCTTCTCTAACTGGGTGACATTCACAACTGGAAGAGTTTCACTTGCTGCAAAGAAATAAACAACATGGCACCCGTCAAACTCTTGCTTATTAATTTGCATCGCTTCTGATTCTGACAGTGAACATTAAATTAATTCTTGACATAATAACTGAATAACAATACCACAGTTGCTTCTTGCAATAATAGAAAAATGGTTTAATTTTAACTTACACATTTGCCAACCTTATGTCGCCCCCCCCCCCCCCCCAAATTATGAAGGGCTGCGACTGAAAAACTGCCTGATGCTGACTTCTTCTGCCAGAGACAGAGCTAAGGGAGCAATGATGTGACACAGCTGTGTCTAACCTAACTGTTTTGAAATAATGATGATGGTCACAATATAAGACGCCATAGCTGTTTTGATCTGTTTTCGCTGTGACAAAAATTGAGCTGTATTATCTACATGATAACAAAATACTTAAGTGGAAAAACTATCAGAACCAGAAGACAAAAGTTCTCTGTAGCTACCCTCAAAAACAGAAAGTAAAGGTTTTAAGAATGTTCATATTTTATTTGCACTGACAAATCTCAACTCAGCACTATTGTTATAAGGAATTGTTGAAAACGCCCTGAGTGTAAAAATATATCATTTTATGCTCTGACTTATCTTTGGTATGGGCACTTATTAAACTGGTTGGACTTATCATAACAAACATTGGGTTATTGCCCCGATTTGCAGCGACAGCTCAATGTGTTAAAATTTGTTTCTCTCCTTTAGTTGCATAGTGCACAAGAAATTTGCAATTACTTTCACTGACATTTATTGATACTGGTCAGCAAAGCTTCCTTAAAATGCACAATTTAACAAGATGAAACAGAACATACGACTTTCCAGTTCTATACTGTGCAGAAGGACACTGAATTGCATTCAATTTTACATGCCAAACTGAAAAAAGATCATAGAAATGCAGATACAGCAATCACCTGTTTACAGCCTAAATCTGAATGAAGTCTACTTACATGAATCCACATCTGTGAACCAATTTGTCATACCATTCAAGTTGATGATGTCAAACTTGACATGGTTCCTGTCATGCCTGAGGAAACAGGAGACAAAAAAAAAAAAAAATGTAAAATGTGAAAAATGTTCTTGATTTTCTTGATTTACATCCATGGGGAAGCAGCATTCATTTTTAAGTCTCAAACAGCAAAACATATGAATATCCAATTTGAAATAAGTTATAACAAATTTGCATAATCTGAACTCAGGACTACAATGGAAAAAAACAACTGTATACCATTTGCAGAATAGCCCAATCTTGGTCCGGGGTTACAAAAATAATGCTTTCCGTGGCACCTTGATTTGCATTATTTTATAGAATGATAATTTAATGATGCAGCGGAAAGTACCACCAAATTACAATACTGAAAGATGACACAAGGAGAAGAAACTTTTCTGCCAAACATGCAGACGAAAAGCTAAGATTGCCAGACTTTACCACGATGTGGAAAAGGTAGGGCTAACTTCCGAAACTGTCCTCATGGAGTATAATACACGTTCCCATATTTTTATTCGTTGATCACAAACTGCATTTTCCAAAATGAATTTAAGCAAAAACGGCACATTTCTAGGTTCTGTAATTGCCTTGGGGTGCTTGTGTGTAAATTGTGCAACTTACTCATATTTATATAGATATAATTGATATCACTGGCATTTTAATCCACATGAAAGCTTTACAAACACCTGGTGCTACCAAAGTCCAATCTTACACATTTTCATGCTTTACAAATGATGTTTCTAGCTTAATATATATTCTAGCCTGAGGATAATTTGTACATATTAAAAAAAAATTGCTGATCAGTCTCACCCTTTCCTGACTCCATAACAGACCATAGGATATTCCAGCTCAGGACTGATGAACATCTCAAATACCTGCAACTGTGGTGGCATCTGTTCTGTTTCAAAGGTCTGACAGAATACAATAATGACACGATGTGACTGACAATTTTCTTTTTGTTGTCTCTGATTAATAAACTTATTTTAAAGCTTCACAACTCACAACTTTTGTCAGTGAAATCATGTGCATCCAGAATGTCACAGTATGTGAATAAAATCTAATCTAGAATGAAACCTGACGACCACTTTCTCAGGTACCAGGTAAATTTCAATTTTGTCTTTTTCTTTCTTCTTCAATAATACCCCACCGACTATGTCAACATTTATAATTTTCTAAGAGAATTTTAATAACACCGTCTGTGAACATTAATGATTACTTGGGCTGTAAATACTTCATTCTGAATCTGTTTCTTGTGAACTTGTGCATTTTTAACACTTTTCCCATCATTTCTTGCAAATTTGTTGAAATCTTGCAATTTTCATTACCTCACTAATCTCATGGTTCACATGATTCATCAGAAAAACAAACTAGGTGATATTCCTGTGTGAAGCCAGTAAAACTGAATGCAACAAACTGATATATACCTTGAGCAACATAAATTTGTTGAGTGGTTCATACCACTGCATCAGGATTACTCCATTGGATAAGGCACCACAAAGGTAGCGGTAGCCATTGTAAGGGTTCCTGCCCACACAGCACCGCATGCAACCCCGGCTGTCAGGAACTTTGACTGTAGGTTGTAGGCGCCTGCAAGCAAGACGAAATATTATGAAAAAAAAAGAACTGTTAGAACTATCAATTACTGAAATAGGATTATATTGGTCCATGTACAAATTTGCAGACAGTGATAATCTATTTCTACAAATATATTTCTCTACTGCTATTCAATATATTTAGTAATACTGAAAACTTGCAAAAGAAATAAACATATAGATTTCAGAATTCTACTTTTTTTTTTTTTAAATGAAATTGAAAAATCTGATGTGATGCAAATGTGACAATAAAATTAATTTCATTCCAAGCCATACGACTGGACACATAAAATTTACCTTCTCCCAAATGACCGAAAGAGAAAGCCCTCACTCTGTTTGCTGGTCTTCCATGGTAATGTGGTGATTCTTAATGTAAAATGGCTTCACGGTTTTCCTGGTTATAAGTTCCTGAAATGTGTGCTTACTCCACTGTCTGACTCCATAGATGAATAATTTCTTATTATCACATTATACTTTTAGAATTTACAAGGTAAGTGCAAAACAACTGTCTACAGGAAATCCTGAATGGAAACAAATTCAGGTACAGTGTTTATTTATGATGCTGTGGTTTTCAGTCCCACAACAAAGTTCGGGGCACTTAGTTGGCATGTGCCCATATTTCATACCTTTATAATTGCATATAAACTGTGTATCAATTATAAAAACTTGAAAACTTCCAGCCAGATTTTTCCCACCCCCCGTTTAAATCTTTCTTGACAATATGACCTGACCTGGCTAAAGAAAGTTTTACGATATGCCATAATTCTAATGTACCTTGGAACAAGTTTTTCTGGAATTTTATTCATGGGCAGGGAGAAGCGACTGGACTGTCTTGTGTGAAGCATCATGAGGTCATGTCTATACAAAGTTGGCGTCTTGCCTGCAGAGACCAAAACCATAGCATTATTTTAATCTAACATATAACATTAAATACATAGTGGCAAGGAAATCATGGCTGTGACTGGAACAACCCACTGTACTTCTCAGTCACCTGTCGGCTTCATCGTCATCGATGTTAGCTGCTACAGTGGATGTCACGACAAAATCTCCTCCACCCAATCCTGTCCTTAGCTTTCCTAGTTAGTTCACTTATTTCCAGCTGGCTGACTTTCTTGATGTTATCGTGATATGTAATGGGTGGTCTTCCTTGTTTTCTCTTTGTTTCTGTCTTTCCTTGAAGGATTGATATCATAAGGGCCGTGCTTTTGTTTCGGGCCGCGTGGCCGATGTATGCAAGTCTTCTTTTATTTATTTCAGGTGTTATTCTTCTGGTGGTGCCAAGCTGTTCTAAGATGCTTGTATTTGTTCTCCTTTCTGTCCAACTTATTCTGAGTAGCCTTCTGTAAAGCCACATTTCAGCTGCCTCCAATCTTGTTATGTCTGCCTTTTTGAGTGTCCAGGCCAGATCAAGCACTTAAGTATGTTCACTTTGAGGTCCGTTGGTGTGCCTCTATCCTTCCAAATGTTGTTTAGTTGAACCATTTTGTGTTTTGCCATTCCTATCCTTGTTTTTATGTCCTTTGAGCAGCTTCCATCTTGCGATTTACGTGATCCTAGGTATTTGAAATCAGTCACTTTTTCTAGTGCTGTTTTGTTTACTAGTATCTCCTGGTGTTCATGGTGCCCTGTTCCAGTATGCATGACGTTCGTTTTCTTAGCATTTAGGTGTAGGCCTGCTGTCTTGCCCGCTTCATCCACTCTGTGCAACACTCTTTTCATGCTGGTGATGTTATCTGACATAAGAGCTGTGTCATCAGCGTAGCGAAGGTTTGTGATGTTTCGGCCTCCGATCTTTATTCCCATATCTTCTATGTCTGCGTTTCTCATGATCTGCTCAGTATAAATATTGAAAAGATGAGGTGAAAGTATGCAACCCTGTCTGACTCCTTTCTGGATGTTGAAATATGGACAGTTCTCATTGTTCCATCTAATCGTTGCCTTTTGTTCGTGGTATAGTGCAGCCATGAGGGTCACAAGGTGTTTCGGGAATCCCATCTTAATCATTATATCGAACAGGTGATGGTGCCTAACGCTGTCGAACGCTTTGCTGTAGTCTATGAACGTGATGAAGGCTTCGTTTCCATTGCTTCTTATCTGTTCAATCATTATTTGTAGTATGAAGAGCATGTCAGCGGTTCCTCTGTTGGTCCTGTAACCAGCTTGACATTCTGATAGTTCCTCTTCTACCTTAGATTTCATTCTGTTGAGTATGATGATGAGCAGGATTCCTAAATAAATATTTTTAGCTTTACTTTCTAACATAGAATACACCGTGTACATGTTCCAGAAGATTTGCTGATTCCTAAGTATTTTTAAATAATATATTAATAGCTTCAGAATAAATCATTACTTTTGTTCATGGTCTTTGTACATTCTGACTCCACCCTTTCCCTAGCTTCACTGACTGTTCAATGTATTTGTCCACCATCACCATTTGGGATCTAAAATTGTTAGACTTCTGAGAACTTTTATCTGTCCTGCTACCTTTTGTAGCCTACCATTAGGAATCATTTCACACGTGCACATATTAAAACTACCCAACAGAAGCATAACTCACCTGACAGAGACATCAAAATGTCCTTGATTGCATACAGCCAAATGCATCGTCTCGCATGGACCTGTGAATACATGACACAACAGATCACGTCACATGATTGACTGACATCGACTACAATTATTTCGTGTCATTATTGAAGGACACTCAACTTACTGTTTATACAGACACTAAGCTTTCCTGCAAACAATAAAAATCAAGTGTGCACACATAATTTTATGACATTGAAACTCTGCATGTTCAGATACATTTTGTAAATTTCTATATTACCTTTGAATATTTTAAATTCCGGGTGATCCATAAAAGGCCACTCATATATTCTAAATTCCCCATTTTGGCTTACCGTATTTCTTGGCATAGAAGTCGACATTTTTTATCTTCTTTTTCCACATTCGAGAAGCGGGACTCGACTAATACGCAGGGTACAAAATCTTCGGGGAAAAATTTAGGTCTACAGTGTGTTTACACACCAGTCTTGATTACACATTCCAGGGGAAAGATCGATGGCAGACGATGACGGTTTCACTACATGGCCCATTGAAACTGAATAACCAACAAAAACTTCATTGTATAGGTCGCACACATAACGAGTAGGCATTGTTACACTGGGTAATAGTAATTCCACGCAACTAATAGCAAGGTGGGATAACAGATAACGCAGTAGGCCTTCAGTCTTGCATTTGAACATCATACATGGGAGAATGTCTTTATCGATTGATGACGTCACACAATACATGCAGTCAAGATAAAGACGGAACAATTTGCTGACCAGAACAACCAGGTTTAAGCCATTCAATGCTGCTGTTTGTTTTACCGCTACGGTAGGGTCACTTCTAAGGAAACAAACAATCAGAAGATCTCAGGACTCATACACGTTCCTTTTGCGTTTTTTTTGTGTGTGTATATGTTAATTTAGTATCTTATAGTGTAAAGCAGGGGGGTTGACTTATATGCCAGAAAATTTTTAAAATCTAAGTTGAGGACGGCAGATTGGGGAGTCGACTTATATGCCAAGTCGACCTGTATGCCGAGAAATACGGTACATTTTAAATAACTAGATTAAACAACAGAGTAAAGTACTCACCAACTCCATGGATGCTTCATGTATTTCATTCAGATTCAAGGTATAAAGGCCTTCATTGGCACCTATAAAAATGAACTGATCTGGAAAACACCACAACAAAATTGTTTAGTCAATAAAACATAAACCAATAAGACAAAATTACGGAAATTTAATTTCTATTTGATATCTACGCAATTTTTGCTACTGTCTAAAACCTTAGTTGTCGCTTGATGACAGCTCTGGTTATTACAGCAGCTTGAAACATTATGGCTGTCTAAAGTCAAATACACAAATAGATAATTAATGTGCTCCATAATTCACCCAGGTCATGTTTCCAAATATATTATATGTTAATAATACACTGTTCTAACCCATATTTAGTCCTTCTTAATGTAAGGCAATTCTGAAAGTGTCTACATCAATTTTGTTTTGTGTGCTTAATCTCTATTACCTTTCGCATTTAGAACTTGAGACCTGAATTGCCTTATGCTTCCACAACAGTTTTGAGAAAAAATGAGTCCTAAGTCTTGATACTTTATTACATAAACACACAAAGGACAGAACTGCCAAATTTCATATTTGAACAACCCAGATGGAAGAACGGCCATAGACCAATTTTAAAATGTTTTGGTTATTCTAAAAACCATTACAATGTTTATTTTATCTCAGTGCCCAGATTTTTCTACTTGATGTCCATTAACAATGTACTTGGGGACTTTCAAACTTAAACAATCAAATCTTCCAGTTTCATTGACATGTGACTAAGATCGTTTTTCCATTTGCGCCTTCATTTGCATTATAGACAAGACAAGAAATAAGGAAATGTTCATCAAAGTGCTTGGTCTACTTCAGAACATCTAGATTTGTTAAAATCTTGACACGCAGGACTATTTTGCTCTCTATGGGCAGTGAAGAATTTGTCAATAACTCGGACCAATCAAGCCATTATGAGAGGCAAGATGGTTTAAAAATAGACAATGGTTCATGGTACTGAGAATATACACAAAAGCAGAAGATGTAGACACAAACATACCTCTTGTGTCAGGATGGACCCAACTCGCTGTACAGTTTATATGAAGAGGACAGCCGTTAAATACTTTTGAAAAGCAAGCCCCCATCTGGAAGGATTGACATAATACTGTAATACATATTTACGAATACGATGGCAATATTTTTTTAAACACAAATGCTGCTCTTTCCATCGCAAGGGGTGTAAGTAGATATCCAAAAAGGACGAATTGGATTTAACAGATCATTTTATTTGGTAAGGTAGCATCAGTATATATTATTTTCCTCATTTTCATACAGTGTCATGTCTTACAAAGTCAACTCAAACTGCCTTACCATGTCCATTTTACAGACACATGATAAAATACGTGTGGTGCTCTAGGAAAACCCGTCACATGGGTCAAACTTCACATTTTGAGATTTACAACTATTATGAAAAGAGGCCATTTTCTGTGTATTTTGCTTTTTATTTGAAGTCAATCTCTCAAATAGTTTTCGAGATATGGCCATTTAAAGTGTCAGGTGTAGTAACCGGAGAAATGGAGAAAAATTACCTTGCAGGCCTGTATCTCAAAAGCAGCCTGTGCGTCATCTGACGGGTTTTCATGGAGCGCCACACATATGAGAAAGGACCAATTTTGTTGTTCACACTTATGTGTGCCATACCAGACAAAAATAAGTTCCCAGTTGTGAAGACTTTATTGCCAGCGAGACCGGTCATGTACTTGTAAAAAGCATTCACTTCATTTCTCACAGGTTGTGGCTGGTTTTGAAAAATCATCCATTATAACTCACAATTACTATTATGCTTCTTGAATTGCATTAATATTCAGTGAGAGAGTGCTAAAATGCAAGTTTTACATTATACTTTACTAAACTGATTCAATTCAAACAACACACTGTGTACTTACATGAACCTGAGGTGTTGGTGGAAGACCATTACTAACTGGGCGATGACTAGCTTGAGTCTGCTGCTGCAAAAAAAGACATCATAATCACAGATGAACAACATTAGGAACTTATGCTCAAATCAGTACTTCACATGGAAAAGACATTTTACCAAAGAACTGCGCTTTGAAAATCAAAGCAAAAATCAAAAGTGGAAATAATTATAGCACAAGACAAGGGACATGAGAATTCTTTGATCCCCTAAAATATAAAGAATTCTTCCTTTCACCATTTGCTCACACTTCCTTTCTCATGGGCAAACCACTATGACGACAACAAAATGCTGCATCTATTTTTTTTTCAATTCATTTAGCAAATTTCATATATATGCAGACTATGAGAATAAACATTTTGAACTTTCTGTCACTGGCGACTTACACTTTCTTCTTTTTTCAATTTCCTTCGTGGAGGTATTGCAGGTGGTGTGGGGTCTTTCTCTCCCTCAGGAGATTCTCCATTTTGAGAATGTAAAATGTCACCATTAGAGTGGGGGGAGATTTGGGAGGGTCGTGGGGGCAAAGCAGGGGGGCTGCCTCTATCTCCTGAACTGTCTGATCTTTCTCTCCGTGCTGTGAAAATAAAACAGCAACAGAAATGTTTAAAATACACATCATATAATCATTTTAGTCACAGGATCTGAGAAACAACTGGATGTGCTATGCCATATGGATAATTCAGTCTCACACTCACATTTTACAGTTACAGATTCATCATCAAAAGTGGAAGTCCTTACTTAGTGCGAATCTGAAGATTATCCTTGAAAAGAAAAGCTGCATTTAGATGGTGCCAGCTATACCTGTCAGAGTATTTTACAATTTGGCTCATGCCTGCATCCCAATCCAAGCAACAAAGCATGTCATATCCCTTCTGTCATCTATTATTATAAAAGTGAACTTTGATCGCTATGTTAGCCTACTCCTCCGTTAATACTTAGTCCACACGCTTCAAATTTTACAGACGTCAACAGTATCTACATACCCAGG
Organism: Onchidella celtica; assembly: GCA_963931925.1. Lineage (NCBI taxonomy): Eukaryota > Metazoa > Mollusca > Gastropoda > Systellommatophora > Onchidiidae > Onchidella > Onchidella celtica. The sequence goes on along the minus strand of OZ007569.1, from coordinate 55,960,605 downwards.
TTTTCGTCACATAAAACGTACAAAAACTCCTGTCCCCGAATTCATCAAAATAGATTTCTTCGTTCATTCTATTTTAATTCACCGTTTTCAGTGAACCGGAAGAATGATACCATTTTGACGCGCTGACTGAACGCGGATTAATCATAGCATAGAATCCAAATGCTGTTTTAAATGTAGCCTAGATCTAGATATACGGTTGCGCTTAGTACATGGAAAATTTGCAAGATATATCTTGCACGGTCGGCTAGTTTCCAATACAGCTGACAAGTTCCTGATTCATAAAGTTACAACATTTGCTTCACCAGAAGTTTGAACAAATAGACAGGAAAGAACAAAGATACTCCGGGAAATTTACGTCTTTAGGAATATAATAAAGATTTTTTTCAAAACTAACAAGAAAAGGATTATAAGCAATCTTTCTCAGGATTACTGAAAAGTAGACTGATCAAATGTTCCTTTCCAGAATTAATAGGATATAGGAACAGGGGTACCGAAGGCAGAAGAAATAACAGACAACAAAAGGGACATGTGGACAGAATTAAACAAGACTTGAAATCAATTCAAGAGGATTATGACAAATCCTCTCTCCCATTAAAAAAAAAAAAAAAATTATGATGGCATGCAACATGCAGCAAAGAATTTCATAAATCTTTATTTGTGTATCTATCTCATTTTCCACAAACAGCTGGCCAGGAAACACTGCCAAAAAAGTCTACTGATCCTCACGTGAAATATTCAGGCCTGGCAGAGAGGATGGATGTGAAGCTTGTGGGGTGAGAGTCAACATTCTGTCAATCAGAGTTTCTACGTCAGGGCCAGCATCCTCATGGAGTTCATCTTCTCCCCCTGTATCATCTGACAGGCTCAACCTTTTCTCACCCCCTCTTGCATAGGACTCGTCAGCTGATCTGGGAGGCTGACGCAGATAAAACACAAAGATGTCACTACACTGCGGGTTCTGTGCAACACTGATTCTCTGAAAGTATCTCTCATATACTTCAAATGCAATTTCAATATCAACAATGTGCCTTGAAAATTTCACTGGTTATCCAAGGCTCTGTTTTTCTGAACTTAGATATCCATGCCTTTTTTTTTTTCAAGAGACTAGATGAAGTTCCCGGCATTATCCGGGATAAACCTGTGAACCCACCGTTCTCTCTTTTTGGTCTAGAAAGCTTCCCAGATTCTTCAGATTTACTACAGATTTCGCACGCACCAGAGCACTATGCACTCTTTCTTGGTAGAGAAACTGTGTGCACCGAATTGAACGCGTATTAATACACCGTTCCCGGTGCTGTGTGCTTACAGGGAGCCAAAACAAAGATCATTGTATTTTACATTTTTACAACTTTTATTTCAAAATACCTGAAACTTGAATCAACATAATCGATCGATACAAAAGCGATTGGGCTGGATTTGTTGACACTTAAGAAAATTAATTTTATAATTTTTTAAACTCTTATTTAGGCTGTAGCGTCGAGCAAAAAAAGATGCGAAATTGCACCACAATGAATTACTCCCGCCACTATTTTTTTTTATAATAAGATTTCTTTGATGAAATTTTATTGGGCTCAGAAGATTGTGACAGCACAGAAGTGATATCAAAATTACAAAGAAAAGACAAATTCGATTTCTATAAAGATAAAGATTTATCAACATATGAATATTGGTGAGGTATAAAATCAACAGAAGCATTATTTGCCTAACATATTGGGGAATGACCCAAATAAAGACGACACTGGAATCATATTCAAGTAAACATTTGAGTCAACCAACCTTAGGAGGCGGCAATGGCGGGGAGTTGAGCTGTAATGTGGGTCTGAAACAAAACAGTAAATTGCTCAGTGAGTCTTAACCAATAAAGGGAAGCACTTTCTTTCTTCAACTTCATCAAAGAACTTTTCGACAAAACCAAGCTGAACCATTCCCATAAACAAATTTATCAGTGAATGAAACAATTAGATTAATTGTTGATTTCTTTCACAGATTTGCGACATTTTGTTGTTGGCTTATCACTAAACTGACCAAAAAATGACCAATACACAGAACTTCATGTTCATATTTAACAAAGGATCAAACAGTTTATCTGTTCCATATTTAATATTTCACAAAGTTAACAGCATTAAACATAACATTTGATGTTGATTCTGAGAAATTTCTAATTTCTAATTTCTAACACATCATGTAGACTACAGTACAGATTAAATCTACAACAGAGGAAATAATAATGTACTGTATCAATATTACCTACAAACTATAAACACTGTTACCCCTAACGACAACAGACTGCCTGAATACAGAATATCAAGGGAATGTGATGGGCAGTGAATACAAGGATAGCTTAACGTATCATTCATGGGTAGGAGACGGGAAAGGATGGAGGACGGGAGAGAATAACTAGGGTGGACACAGCAAAGTTGTAGGTAGGACCACCAGAGTCACCTTCTTCTGATAAGAAAGGGATGTTTATCCACATTTTACAACTGCCAAATAGATTCAGAAGGTAATTAATAGTCTGGTTTAAAGAGTGGAGATGCTGGGGAGGAATATTTGCTTGGTAAATTTCTGGGCTGCTAAGATGTCACTGCTTCTTGTATGAGTCAAATGGAGTAAATTATCCTGCACTTGAAAACTCCCCAGTTGATTGCTTGAAGTAATGGCCACTTACTTCTATTATACATGTTATCATTTACATAAAGGGGTGAGGACTTTTTAGATTTATGGGGAAAGCAGCAAAGAAATTTTGAGCCCATTGCACATATACATCAATTTTCATTAAAGCTAAAATTATACAGCTGCTCTACAGGTAGCTCATCTGGTGAATGAAGTACACTTATTTAACAAAGACTTCCCTATAAATGTACCAATTACTTGAAATTTACTAATACTTGTTGTTTTCTGCCATGCTGATGAGTGTCACAATTTCACACTGACAGGTCATTCATATTGCCTATCCACATCCCAAAACCAAAAAAGTTAATAGACAAAGCACTGTGCCTAATTCAAAATGTTCATCTTATCTGATTTGCTGACATGCCACACATTAAACTGCTAAGCCAGCCAATTGCAGACTTTTATGAATAACTTCTGACACCTGATTTTCAAAGCTTTGAAATGATAAGTAAAACTGTCACATGAATAGGAAACATGAACTGAGCAAACACATGTCAAGATCTTTATTGCAAGCTCAACTGAAGCAAACTGTTTATAAAGTGATTCTGATTATTCACAGATATTTAAATTACATAGTAAATATCAATGAGCTTGATGGGGTAAAAAATTTCACAGTCAATAAATGCAATAAAATGTTTGTTTAGCCCTGTATCATCCAATTAAAACAACCAAAAACAAACCAATAATTTTTAGCAACCAAAATTATCTTGACAATTATATTCTTTTACCACTTTAACAATGTCAAACAATGGGCAAATATTTTCCAGTTCAAATCTGGTGAGGAATTTTCTTCACATATTGAAATTCTCAACTTTCTAATTATATTGTGATGTGATGACTACACATATATAATATTTTTATTCTTTGTCAATATAAAATCAATATCAATCAGCTCAGCAATACTAAGAATTTGAGGGTATTACACTGTTAGGTGAATGAGTAGAGAACTGGTTGTATAAAGCATGCAATGTGGTGCCATCAGGAACAGTATACTGAAAATGAAAAAAAGCCTGAAGAATCTGAGGCAATCTAACACAAGTAGGAATAATTAAGACTGGATCTATTTTGATCTCCTTTTAGCCACTTTTATTTATGCCACTTATGCCTACAGGCACTTGTTTTTCAATTACTCCTTTCACTGGCATCAAAAGCAGTGTTCAAAGGATATGGTGAAGATAGGATTTTACAAATCAATGTAACAAGTGCAAAGTAGCCACACTTCCAGGTGGCTTGGACAACTAAAGCTAATAACTGAAGAAAAATGATCATGTTGTGTAAATTTGCACATGCTAACCACAAATCTGGAATATATAACATGTGCCAGCAAAAAGTTTCTTTTTTTCAAATAGTAAAAAAGTACACAAAAGGATGGGGAGCGCACTCGTTCAAGTCCCCACTGCTTGGCTGTTCAACCTGTATGAATTCAATTGCTGTCTAGACATGTAAAATTTTGTAAGTGTTTTATTAGACAGCAAAATAAAAGGCTGCTCAAAAGTTCCTCACATGGTCAAGGGTAATACCAGATAACAATAATAAAACATCCAACTATAAGGAAAGATTGCTTTTCTTTCTGGAAAACATTCAATGCTGGGTAATATTTTAATAAAAAGCTTTCAGCTCTAATTCACAGATCTAGTATGAAGAAGCTACAAAATGACAAGTATGCTGATAATTTGGCATGCTTGGCTGTTTGCATGTAGATCATCACAATTTCTGGGTCAAAGGTACAAATGAATAATCCATACATTTTCAGTAATTTGTATTTATGTTACGAACATTTTAATGAATTCATAGCTCTTTCTGGTTCTTTTTCTTCTTCCTTTTTTTTTCCTTCAATTTTAACATTTGTTTCTTTCAATTCTTTGTGACTCTAATCTGTTTAGTATCAGAGTTTCATGGTACCAGTTAAGTTATAAATTGCATTCAGTTAGGGAATAAAAAACATTTTATCTAACAATTAAAATTAAAGCTTAAAATAAAAAACAATAAGCAAAATGGAACAAGGAAAATCATGGGAGAGAAAATTTAAGTCTTAATGTCAAGAAGACATGCAACTATATGGCTTCAATCTTACTTTTCATGAATAGATGGTTCACCATTCCCTAAACATAAACTACTCCGATGGCCTCTGAAAAGAGTCAGTGCTGCAAATTGAGGGTTTCCCCTTCTTTTGAAATGATTATGATAGTGAAATGGTTCCATGATGATGGTGGGACATATCACAGCCCAGAATGGTCCAATTTGGAAGTGCATGTGTGTGGTGATTGTCTTCTGATTCCAGTTTAAGATGGATGGCTTTGGAAAGCTGAATCGTAGCTGTGTTTGAAATGATTTATGATTATGGCAGACTTCGACAAACTGGGAAATGAAATAGTGCATAGAATGAATAAAGTTGATGAGACTGTACATTCATGAAACCCTGCCAGTTGGTGCAGTGTATTTGTCAATACTGAATGCCTTTGGATATGTGATGTGTGAATTTTTAATGCTGAAACTTGCTACAATTCACATCAGATATGAAATATCAGTGGAACAGAAATTACTAGTATATAATTTTTCTCAGGATTTTTAAATTTTTTTTAGGGGGTGTTGTTATGGTACACTACTGTCTCATTAAGCATACAGAAACATAAACAGTGGTGGATGCAATATAACATGACTCACAACACTGACAAGCCATCATCTTTTCCTACTTATTTTTAGGGGTGCCTTGTCTGTAGGTGCATGTGTGGGTTTGCATGCATAAATTTTGGTAGCATTTTTTTTTCCTGGTTTGATATTTTCATGTGCTTATTGTGCATCTTGCATTTAAGGATAGACTCTTGTGTAAATTTGGGTCTCAAAACATGTGGCTAGATGATTTGGTTTTGCAAATTCACTGTAATTACTGAGCCTGGCATAGTAAATTCATGTATTTGTAATAATTTAGTGCATTCTTTGTGCAGTGAAAGACAAATTTTCATTTGGGGCCAACTGATCTTATGCAAACTATGTCCACTGATATCTCTGAATAGCTCTCTCTAAAAGGTCTAGAAGTATGTTCTACTTCACTTTTTTTTTCTTTGCGCTGCTTTAAACAAACAACTTTCCCAGTGAAAATTAAATAAGTTTGAGACACAAAATGGCTGACAGATGGGCTTTGAAAACTTTCAAGTCTACAGATAGTTTGTCAGGGCCATCAGATCTGGGAATGGGCTATGACTAGCTTTCACACTATGTGTCATAATCTTCTGTTCTTTGGCCAATGATTCTGTGTCTGCAAAACTCATACAAATGAGGCTGCCTGCAGGTGCTGATGATGAGCTAATACATAGGCAAGTGCAGGACTGTGTCGAGAGCTCTGAACAACTCCATAAAACTATGAGATTTCCTTGGAGAGGCCTGAACAAGTGAAACTTTGAGGTGACAAACAATATCTCTGCCTATAATGTATCTTAAGCTACCCTTTCATTTTAACTTTTCCATTTCAAAATGAGTTGCTTTGCTTTTTGAGCTCTCCAATTTTCATCCGATAGTTAAAATAACCTAATGTTGTTTAGAGCTCCTTGACACAAGAGTAGAACATTGAAAATGCTGTAGATAGTGTGGAAAGAGATGCAACATCCAATAATGACTCTGAGACCATCCAAATTCATTCAGGCCATTAAAAAAAAATTTTTTTTAAATGCTCTAGTATATTTTTAATGGATGATTCTCCAAAACTACACTGAATATCATTTCTTGGCCACTACTCCAGAACTCCCTATAAGTAACTCCATGTTCAACTTAACGTTTGAGAAAAACAGGATAACCCCAGTGATTAAGTATACATTAGCAAAAACAAAAGCACTGGTTCAGGCTTTTGTGGACAAAAGCAAAGAGCTTAAAATACATCCCATCGAATATCCCACAGATAAATTGATGGAATGTCTTTACTCATTTCAATTTAATTTCATGTTACAAAACAATTTTCTGTGTCTTGTGCCTGGAGGTCTGGTGTCCCAGCACTATACCCTTCATTATGAACATGGATATTGGATATGAAAGGATTGGACTATGTGCATTTCCAATGCAGAAAGTTTGCTGTATTATGCATGTGTGATACATTACCACATGCACCCAAAAATGAAATCAAGCCAAAAAAAAAAAAAAAAAAAGTATGTGCTTGGATTCAGTTCCCTGTTTCTCCTTACTAAAAAAAAAAAAATCTATTTTGATCTGAGCCAGTCTGCTGAATTTCCATTCACTACCCCTTATGTTATATTACCCTATTCTCCCTCTTTCCCCTCGATTTTCAAACCTGGGTAACATTTAGAAATAAAATAATGCATCCATTCGCATTTCTGAAATTTGAATTTAAAAGAAAAAAAAAAAAGAAACGAATGTCTCAAAATGTTTCTAGTACAGGTACATGTACTATCCCCATTGAATATCTGATGGAAACTAAGCAGCATGACTAGATCAAACTGGTGGTGACTAAGAAATAGGAACCTTACTCATTGATTTAGTTCATTTTTTTCATTCTGAGCAGGAGAATGTCATGACCAGAAAGTGTGACGGCTTGGCATGAAATCAATTCATTTTTATAATTTTGTTCTATACAGCAGGCATTGGCACCAGTTTTTTTGTTTTTGTTTTTTTTAAACAAAGGTTGACCAAAACAAGGAAGGTAAAATCAAAGGCCCAAGAATTATTTTGTGACTGGGACTCCTTTCAAAAGAGATCGGGTTAATGTTGTTGATTAATATTGTTCCGTGTTGGGAATGGAGTTTCATTGCCCAGCGTGTAATCCTTGACAAATTAATATCCGAGATCTGATTTAAAAACAACGGTGAAGTTCTGAGCTACAATTACAGAAGATGAATTTACGATCCTTGGCGGAGTTCAACAACTACAAAATGGCAACAGTCTCACTTCTCTAAACTTCAAACCTACAACAGTATACCCTTAACTTTCCTTACACAATTTTCATTTGGTAATTGCCAGTGAGAAATCTCTGTCAATGCAGTCAAGATTGGAGAGTTTTGCCCTTCTTAACTGTATTTCTGTCTCGTCTTGCTTTTTTTCTTTTCGTTACAGTGGATTTACGTTTACTACAAAAAGCTGATTTCCAACTCACCATAGCAAATTACGAACAAAAGAAGTTGGAAAGGAAAGCGCTCTATCGTGCTTAAATGTCAATTACATACACTGATCATTCATATTTCATGTATTAAACTGGGTCAGGGTTCAAAAATGAATTAATGAATGGAACTGAATCTGATTCATTTTTTGTGGGCCAATATGAATCCAGTCTACTGACAGATAGTTCCTAATTTGTGGGCGTATTATCATATTACTGTGAACAGGGCATTAAATATACTGTTTCTTAGGAATATCATAAAAACCACAGAAAAACTGTGGGGTCGCAGCAGGGCTATAAGCAAAGTCAAAATTGGGCAAAAAGAAAAGGTTGTATGTTGCAAAGCCCCGTGTGAGAAATAAAACCCCAACAATACAAAGCAAACTAAAGAGAAGACAGAAAATACACAAATTTTCGGCTTTCGCCTTTGTCAAGTGAAAAAAACGAACAATAAAAGACTTCAACAGGAACTTAACTTCGTTAAAGTCTTTTATTGTTCGTTTTTTTTACTTGACAAAGGCGAAAGCCGAAAATTTGTGTATTTTCTGTCTTCTCTTTAGTTTGCTTTGTATTGTTTGGGTTTTATTTCTCATGCGGGGCTTTGCAACATACAACCTTTTCTTTTTGCCCAATTTTGACCGTTTCTTAGGAATGGATATTTTCTGTGCAACAGTTATTCTACTTCATCAAGGAAGTGAAACTGGGTTACCTGTTACTCAAATTACTGTGAAATTCCCTGCCAGCTCTATTACCATGAAACTATTACACCATGCCACGAGAGCATTACAGTCATGCAGTGCCATGTCCCCACTGCTAACAGTTTGCCTACTAGACCTTGGCACAAAAGTTTGGTGTTGTTATAAAGATTTGTATTTTGTATTTGTATACTTCTTTAATCCCATTTGGGAAATTTGCCTTTGTGCCATTGCAGCCCAGTTACAACTGGTGCAGGCACGTCGTTATAAAGATGAGTGGAAGCCACACTTGTGTGCCAATTTCTTGGAATGCATTCCTTTTAAAACATCTCTAACTTAATATGTGAAATCCTATGCCCACCAAGATTGGCTGCTGCTAGAATCTTGATGAAATTTGAGGTGCAAAACCAAAAGGAGTGAATTTGAACACAATGTCCTTGCTTTTCACTCACTCCTAATTCTTTCTTAAAACAATTCACTTGACAAACTTAATGTTCTCCATAAAACTTTCAATTACAAACAAAAACAACAAAAAAAAATTTAATAAGCTCAGTGTTTCAGTTATACTTAAAATACCAAAAAAAAAGGATCGAATTGTAGCAGTTGATTTTCAGCATTGTCAAAAAAATAATAAAAATACAACAGTTTTTGGAAATGGGCCAATGCCTGCCTCCACAAAATGTTGAGTCATTTAATAAGAGATGAAGAAAATGAGACACGGGGGAGGATACTTCAGAGTCCCTTCACAGTACAAGAATGGGATTACTGATTTCACACTCAGCAGTCAGGATGACTGAGAAGCTGGCAGTTTGTTGCAATCATTCACAACAAAAGATGTGACATTGGTGTATTTACCTTTGAGACAGTTCCTCCTCTACACACTCAAGCAAACTCCTGAGTGACGAAAGTTCGAATGAAAGAAAGGAGAGAAAAAAGTGAAAGAAAAATACCAAAAGCAATGAAAGCATGGCTGCGCTGTGACAAACTTATGACAAAATGTGAATGATGGCAACACTCAAAACTAGAAAACCATGGACAAAAATAAATAGATACAAACAAAAATGCGGACCAGCATTGCACTGAATGATCTGCTTGCAGACATATCTTATTGCTGCATCTATTGTAAAATGTGCTGATAAACAAAGGAAATGCCTGCATACTAAACTGCTATTATAAGCGTTCACCAAGGTATTTAAAAAGCCATAAAATATAGAGTGGGAAAAAAAGCAAACAACAACACAAATGGCAGAATGAATGAAAAAAAAACACAATGGGAAAGGTCTGGCTGAACTTAAAGAATATTTGGGAAACTGTTAGATTCAGGGATTATAAAAACTGTATATCCTTTTGTTTATGTTAAACATAAAAGGGCATTTATTGATTCACATTTGTCAATATGCTGAAAACAATGGAATCCTAACTAATCAAAAGATAAGTGTTGAAGAAGGGGATAATTGTGACTAAAGGCATCTGAAAGCAACCCATGTTCTGGTATGTTATGTTTCACTTCATCTTCTGTGGCAAGAACAATGAATATACACACTGCTCTCAGTGGTAACCTATATCATTGCATTGATGGCAGTATCAATAACAACAACAAGAAACAATGGCATGGCATCATACTAATAACTTCAGTGTGACACTGATGATTGTACTCCCACTGGGAATTTCCTGCAAAAAGCCTGTTGCTGATGCGCCCATCGGCTTATTGCAGAGCAAATGTAACACACTGAAACGTTGAGCCTTCCTGAAAATCTGCATATACAGGGACTACTCTTGAAGCAACACAGATAAAAGTGCTTGCACGCTTTGCTATCACCGCCCTGACAAAGTACTTCAATCATGAAGAACTCAAGACAGCTCGAGGTTTACACTAGAAAATTCCAACAATGGAAATTTTCCATTGCCTTTCATGCAAAACAATAATTTCATTCAAATCACATCGTAAACTACCTTTTGCATTTTTATTTCACACTGACATGTTTTAGTATAGCATAATCCCAATTATTGGTAATTTCCAGCTGTTTCAAGCTACTTGACACAAGAATGCATGGTAGTTTGCCAGCTATATCTCTTTGGTTGCTTAACACTAGAAAACCTAAAGAAAGCGTCTGAAGTATCTATTTCCTATTCTCTAAAGAATAAATGAATAGTCTGGAAACAGTGAATATAATAGTCAAAAATGGATAATTTGATAAATATGCCAAAGAAAATTACCATGTTACTCAACTGGATGTTGATGAATAATTTCATTCTACTTAAGAGATCTGCTGAATTACTGACTGGCGGTATTTCTTTAATTTGCAAGATTCTTTTATCTTCATACCAAACAGAACTGAAATTAGGATGAATGTGAAATCAACGCTTTTCCCTCATTTCAGATAGGAAAGGCATGGGCATGCAAAACTATTTCCTTTTTTGTGTTCTCCTTTTTCTTTTTAATAATTTGTGATTCTGATTCTTCAAATTTTTTGAAAACCTGTTATCCCATGAAACCTTATGGTCTCTGCATGTCCCATAACTAATAAATGTGGCCTTGGGCCAGTTCCTGATTCTTGAATGCAAGATTCACTGATTTAAAGTTGGAATCATGTACTTCCAAAAGAACCTGATCCAGCTTGATTAACAGAAGCAGAATAGTAAAAGATCAAATTACGTTATGTTGACTAGACTGAAAAGTAACATTTCTTATTCTGGATGGTAGACATAATGCCAAACAGCATCTCAAGAGTTATGCAAGAGAAACACAGTTATACTCTGAATGAATATACAAAGTCAAAACTTTTGCAACTAATACAATTCTATTGACGAGAGTAAAAAAATACAGGAAATACTTGAGATTAAATGTTTGAATACGTAATTGCGCAGTGGTTAAAACTTCATTCAGTTTCATCAGGAGTTACGCATTTTGGAACATCTTCTAAAAAGGCATATTATCATGGTCATTTCACAACTGTACAAGCTGTGTTTTTGGTGTTTTGAGATGAAATGCTCACATAATTGGACAACCACGTTGCACCGTTCAACAGTTACAATGTTCTGTTTCATTGACCTGAGAGTTTTTGAACGAAAACCCAAGTACCAGAGATGCCACCCTACAAAAACAAAAATCTGAATCAGGCCCCCCAAAAAATCTGAATCTGGGGAAAAAAATCTGAATCGGTGCAAGTGACGATAAAAACGAAATGGTACTGTACCAGTTCTAAACTTATATTTTTATGTTTTTTGCTTTTTTTTCTTGGTCACAAAGGATAAAGTTGAAAATCATCTTGAAAACTTACACTACTTACAGTTCATTTCAGCATATCTTATTATCCACCCTTTGTTTTGATCTTGGTCAAAACTGAAAAAGAATCCTCTCCAGAAAAGCACTGTGGCAAACTTTTCTTGCTCTGGAGCTGCGTTTTTCCTACATTTATGTCAGATAAGAGCTGCTTTGACATGTTGAGATTTGAGTGCCAAAACGCACATATGCCATGCATAATTTTTGCCTATTCTGTGCTGAGGAGTGTTTTACCACTTCCAGTCTCGTGTTATAATTTGGCAGTTTGTGCCCATGCAACCTTCTCCATGTTCATGGCTTGGATTTAAGAAATCTAGGTCAAGGCAAGTTTAAAATTGATTCCTAGATCCTCCTTCCATCACAATCGCCGCCGAATAAATTTCTTTAGTCTTAATACATCTATCCATAGATCTGGCTAAATCTAGATCTCATTCCTGCATCCGTCATTGTCGCTGCCAAGTAAATCACCTAGATCTAGACTCAAGCGATGTCCAGCTAAGCTTAAGTTTGAAGGAAGAGAATACATCTGGCTAGGTTTAGAACTGATTCCTCCTTCCATTACAGTCGGAACCAAATATAACTCTTAAACTTAAGTGAGGGCAAATAGATAGATATCTATGCAATTATTTCGGAATCGCCGCCACGGCCAATGGTAAAAAGAATGTAAACAACGCGTAGCAAGTGATCAAATTCCCGATCGGTGCAAACTAAGCGATAAGAAAGTAGAACTGACTTCCGGTTTATTCCTAAAATGATTGCAAAATTCCGATTCGGCGCATTGTGTAAAAGTTATAATTAAAAACTAGAACCCGGAAGAACGAAAACGGAAAAAAACAGCCGATTGCTGGAAGTAACAAAAAATCGGAATGCCGGCTTGATAATCGGAAAATTGGAATCACGCCCATTTTTCAAGAAAAATCGGAATGATTCCGATCGGAATGGGTGGCATCTCTGAAGTACACTTAAATAACCATTTTAGACTCAAGGGAGCTCAGTCTAATTACAAAGCCAAACAGATAAAATACTGAGTTGTGTTCGCTGTTTAACTATAGCTTTCTATGTAAAGTTCTACGCTCCCCTAACAACAGCTACCACTATATTCGAAGTAAACAGGTTTTTTTTAATTCAATGCCCTAAGCCATGTTTTGGTGTTGTTTTTTTATTTTAAAAAAAACAACACCAAAACATGGCGTAGGGCATTAGGCAATTGTGGAATGATCATGGCGATATTTTTCATAACTTGCTTTTGCATGAAGTTACTAAATGTTTGTATTTCTTACATTAACAAAAATGTGAAATCCTCAGCACCCACCAAGAGGGATAATATGTGATTCAAAAACCACAACCAATGAATAATACACATGGTTTGTGCAATGGCAAATAAAAAAACATTACTCAAAGTGTTGTACATGGAAAGAATAGGAGAATAGAATTCACAAGATTTGCATGGAGAAACTCAGTACTCACTTTTGTGATACATTGTCCTCTAACCAGGGCTGGGCTGTGTTGTATTTATCCTCCTATAGATTAAAAAAAAAAAAAAACTTTTTAAATTCCACTTTTCTCTTTTTCAGAATAGTGTATAATTTATCCAATAATAAATGAAATCAATCCATGATATAAAGATGGACCTGTGAGACATTCTCTGAATTTGCTTTTTTCATATTTTCATTATTTTGGTTATTTCTTTGGCCATTCGCTACAAGACCTGCACACATACACACCGCAGGACCAGGAGAGTGGAATCAGAACTGGTGTGAGAATGAAGAGTAGTTATTTATAAATTAGAAAGTATTTCAAATTATTATGGAAGTGCTTGGGTGGTGGCAGCTATTTCTATGGGTTGTCCTTGATATAACAAAAAGCAAAGATCTGAAAAATAGAAGAATTATGGAACAAATCACTGGACTGCATGCACCATCACCTACAACCCCCTTTGACAATATAGACTGACTAGTGACGGAAAAGCAACTACAAATGTAGCAATGCCACTGAAATATTTTTTATTCATGTTAAGTATTCTTAGCTTTGTGCACTGGAAAGTACAGTCCATTCTAAGCATTATGCTTTTTAAATTATTATAATCCATCTAAAAATAAACAAGTTATGGGGTTTTTAGACCAGAATTTGGAACATATTTATAGAGAAAATATTCTTAAAAAGCGGACCGTCGAACCATGAGTTTTAAAAAAAAATCGACAACATCTCAGTTTCAAATTGGACTATCTAGCTGGAACATTGCTTTCATTCAAAAGAACTATAATTTCATTATTTTTTAGTCTTATTTTCAAAATGATGGTGCCAATTATCTAGAGCTAGATGGTAAAACAGGCCGAAGTCACAACATTCCGTAGCCCATGTCTGTGCTCTTAAATCTTGTAGTTTGGCAAGTCCAATATTATGAAAAGGGTAGAGAGAAATGGGGTCAATGTCAACTCTCACTAATAATACGATGTTATGGTGTATTTTGTTCATACTTCATATTTAAATCACTTTCCTCCTTTGTTTCATCGTTGAAACGCAAGCTGATTACGAAAGGACAGTCAACACAGACATGAACGAAGTTATAATAATAACGTGCATCGTCCATTTATATCCTGTCACCCCCCAACATATTTAACAGAGGAATAGAGCAATAAATAAAATGTGCGTGACCAGCCCAGCTGAGTTATTTTAAGCGACCAATCACAATGCACTGCATGATCACAAGCTGACCGCTTGATTATTCTGAGTCACGGGGTTACCTGGAATGCATGGCCGATTGCCTTGCCATGCCGATTTTGACAGGGGTTTGCAGATAGCACATGAAAAGTGAAAAACATAAAAATTTCAAGTTTTAGGACGTAAAAGAAGAAGTCTTCAAGACTTGCCCTGTCAACGACGAAACTGCCGCTCCTCCTGGTTCGCGTAATACATAACAACGAAACAAGTTCGGTAGAGTTTAAACTGCTTTTTCACGGAGTAAAAAGATCATCGTCTGCATATATCATTAGAAAGATCCATTTTCTGATCAGCTGCGAAGTTTCATTCATGTTGGTTAGGAAACAACACGGTGCGAGCGTACACAAGAGAACGACCCTCTTTCACACACGGTCCAAAAATACACCCGCTAGCGGCAACCTATTTCAGACCCATGGAAATGTGCCCCAGTGTCATTGCTAGCAAATGTCTATTGCTCATTTCTCATTTCTAAAGCATTGCTCTTGGCTGGCAATATGTCACACTATGGCCTGACAGTAAAACAATGAACTTGCTCTATTTGTTAAAAAAAAATCAACTTACACTGCCATCATCAAGGTTCTCCCATGGCTGAGACAGACCATCAACCTTATCTCCCTGAAAAATGATAATGAAAGCACATTTGGACAATGTCAACAGATTCCGCATATATTCGTTTTTCTTAGCAATTTGGCTGAGTTAATTCTTGTTAAAGAAAATCGGGATTCATAAAGCGATAAGAAAACATCTGCCTGTTGGCATGTCCAATGGGAGTGATATTGACTAAAAATAATCAAAATTAAATTTGGTTTGAAAAACGTGGAGGTAGTACACTTCTGTGTTACTGTTTGTGTTAGATTATCAACTGCTTTACTCAATATTAGTGATTATTATTCAATGCTGACAGGATTTGGTCCGCTCGCATATTCATTTCAAGCTATCATTACTGAGTGTCATCTGCTGCTACATTAACTAAAATTTGTTACTTTTTCCAAACTTTCACAGATGCCATTAGCTTCATTTGCTTCCAGTTCTCACTATCTCATCTCCATGTGAGGGGCTGTAGCATCAGATGAAAAATTGTTTCTCTTCTACCTTTCGTCTAAAATGCAGTCAAATTTGAATAAATGATCATTACATCTTTACAGAAAGATTCTGCAAGACTTACCTCTGCCTTCCCACTATTTACATTCACTGAAATGATATACATAAAAAAAAATTTTTTTAATATGATATCATAAAAATTATACGTGTAATTTAGATAAGCTGGTAAGTGAGCTGGTATGAAGAATTCATTATAACAATGAAAAAGTAACTTTAATAAACTATACTGGTCTTCAGGTCATGCATTAACTATCAGTGTGATAGAAATATTCTAGCGGAAGTTTTTGGATTTGATGAAAGATTACTTATTCTTTCTCAAACTCAGTGCAACTCTCATTGGGACAATTATCATTACTTGAGTCTTCTAAAAAGATAAGATAGCCTTGTGGTGTGATAAACATATATGTATTTTAAATGCTGTCACATGAAATAAAATTTAGAGTGCATGAAAGGATGAACTGAACAATCACCTTTTATTTCAATACTGTTTGTAGCTGCTAACTGTCTCGCTGTTCTGTTGGATGGTATTCTCTTTGGAACATCTTGCAGCAGCTGCCACAGAAAAAATAATTAAAAGGAATAGATGCGGCTGATTAAACACAGACAGGACTGCACGCTTTCACAGGCAATAAACAAACCACACTGACTCTGACTATATATTTTACAAAGGCCTACATTGTAAAACAAGATAAATTTGCAAGAATTATTACAAATGATCAGGTTCCCAGTAGTTGGTAGTCTGAACTATCATTCAATCACTGAACTGTAAATAATGCACTGTGCTGAGAGTCTTTCTTGGCTCAGAAAATGGTATAAATGGGAATTACTTACACAGATAATGGGAAATCTTATCTAATTAAACACATAGTTTTGTTTAACTTAAATTATTTTTTCAACCCCTATAGCAGATTAATTTCAATTACTTTGTTTTATTGCTCGACAAAAGTGTAGGTTGTGCAGTTAAAGAAAATTACATTTAATAATACTGTTAGTATTCCCCAATGGCAAACATACAAAATTTTAAAAACTCACTCCATCTTCATCTTCTGTGAGGTCAAATGTGTGCGTAGGATTTCGAGACTTTTCAAGCAGCTCTTTAGTTAACCGTCTGCTCAGATCGCCTTGCAGAAAAGGATGCTGAAACAAGAACACAAATTCAGAGAAATTATGGTATGCCACTAAATTACTTTGTTTCAATAAGTGGTAAGAAACTCCTGAGGTGGAGCAAGACAGATGATGATCTTCGGAGGAAGAGTGGATTCTTTCATTATATGTTTCGGCCTTCCTGACATCTTCTAGAACCCCTGCCACACTGAGTTCATGACTTTAGGTGTTCATCGCCCACCTTTTTTTTTACCATCGCCAGGCTCTTCTTTGGATTTGAACCCGTACCACTTGATTTCTGTTCTTCTAAGCTGTGGAGCCTCATAGATAGTATCAAAATGTTCATTTCAACAATTACAAAGATGAGTAACTGTTAAACTTTTGATTATCAATCCATTTGCTGACAATTTAAAATGGCACAGACAAGATAATGTGGAAAGCAGGTTTTTTCACTTACAAAATTTATTTGTTTTATTTAAGTGCCAATAACCAGGCTTGAGACAATGTCACCTTTCAGCTATCTTCTGTGACACAATAGTGGCCTTCTAACTACTAGGAGCTCACTCAACATGGAGAATACATTAAAAAGGCTATCTCTCTGCTTATTTCAACGCACACCAATGTTTCTTGATCACATTTTTGAGAATTTTTTTCTTGTGCATTTTTCTAAACAATATCCAGAAAAGGAATGAAATAACTCTCTCAAATTTTCTTAACTTTATCCAAAAAAAAAAACAACAGAAGTAACTGCGTCAGCCAGAAGATCACAGACACTGAAAGCCGTATATTGCAGCAACATTTAATTATTTCTGAGGCACAGATATGATAAATTCATGAATAAAAATTTACAAGAAACTTTTGTTAAAAAAAATACCTCAAATTACAACCCCCTGGGAACAAAGAGATTATTCTGGACTATAAAATTTATGAAATGTTGAGGTTCAGCTCCCAGCAAATGCATTTTAATGTGAAGCAAAAGAACTGACTTTCTGAACAAGATTTACCTCTGTCAGCTTTTCTGCCGAAGGCCTTTTCTTTGGGTTTTTAGTTAAGGCAACTTTGATGAAGTGTTGAAATACTGGAGACCTGCAACAGAAAATAGAACTATATAGCCATTATTGTAAAATAATGTACCGACTCGTGATTACCATGGCCACAGACTTACATCACAGCAGAAACAAACTGTCTTTTGCATTCAGTCCCCAGTTCATTTTGTGAAATAACTTGTGAAAGTTAGAACATAAGGAGGAACATGACGAACAGAAGCACAGAATAAAATAAACTCACCACTTGTTTTTGTCTTTCAGTTGTGGAGGCTTGAATCCACTTTTAGACATCAAGAAGAGGGCCCTTTCACATGAAAAAAAAACGTCATGGTTAATACAGTTGAAATATGTGCATTAGTCACAACTATACAGCCATACGAAAATCACCTTACATTATTCAGGATGTAATCTTAATTCTCAATTCACTGGGAGTTTCAAGTAAGTCCCAGTTTAATGGTATGACATCCAGTTAAAAAAAGAACTGCTTTAACATTAATCAATCAAAGAAATCCAGTGACTTCTGCTCATACCAATATCCTTTCTTTTTTATTACACCCCTACATGAAATATATATAAAATAATTCAATGCGCAAAATAACTTGGACTAAACCACTGATTTATGAGAAAACAATAACACCATGCACTTTCCACAGATGCACCGTACATTACACAATTTGTCTCAAAATGTCAAGTGAGATCTGTTGCAAACCTCGATTTTGAATATTTTTTTTTAAACAGTTTTCAGTAACACTGATTGGTCAACAGAAAAAACAAAAAATGCTAGTGTCGCTGGGCTGGATCATTCAAAAACAGAAAATCACACATACAAGTACAAAATTAATTCACAGAGAAGTACACAAAAGTCACTTATAACTTGTTTATATATAAACAAAATTGCAAAATCTTGAACTTCCAAATGTCCACGTTATTGTCAGGTCTTGATGTTCTAAAATGTGACCTAGCCCTTGCTCAGGATGGACATGTCATATTAGTAACTATCTATGTTTATTACCTCATTGGATGTAAATCAAACATAGGAGGTTGTAACTCAGCAAACTCGATGGATGTGATACCCACTGCCCAAATATCGCACTGTTGATTGTAGCCACCTTTCCTTTCCACAGCTGCCACCTCTGGGGCCATCCTATAACATACCAAATGAGAAAAGAATAAAAGGAACTTTCCAAAACAATCAAAATGTCACAAAATGACAAGCTATTCAGGGGTCACAGTCAGTATGCTTTAAAAAATCACTGTTTTGTTGCATAAAGCATTTCTGTTATGTTTAATATGTCTGATGGCAATGGGAAAAAATAGCAATATACTCATATTCACAAATTGCAAACAACAACAAAAAAATGTAATGCCGCTCGTCTCTTGCCTCACATCAGTCCTGATTTTACAGGCTTGCTAAGATACAACATTATCCCTTTCGTGTTTCTATTCTGGCTACTTGTGAAGTGCTCTAATGGCCGACTTCCTGGCTACGCGGCCACCCTGATTTGTATACAGTTTTCAGCTCTATGGCAGCCATTGCTGTGTGCCATCACTAAAATGGAAATTTTAGCCCCCATGTGGCATCTATGATAATGAATTTTGACATATTTATTAAGTTATGAATGTTCTAAAAGATGAACCTATTTACATTGGGAATGCCAAAGTCTGCTTGTTAGTTTTGTGAACGTGAAATGCCAATGAGACAGAGGGACAATACACATTTACACACTATCTCATCCCATCCCGTTTGTTATCCAAGTACACAACACTACCCACACAAAAGCACAATGTATGTACTACATACTACAAGCGTATGCTGATCAATAAATGATGTAGGCGTAGAGGGAAGAAATTGCCTGTTGGATGAACATGTGTAATACAATACATTACTTGTAGGCCTAACTCATGCTTTATGGTTCAAACTGGGTCAGTGGGCATCTGAAGATTACCTGGTGACGTCATTTAATATTTACAGCTATTCATGCACTGTTCTTCCTTTCAAAATTATATACAAAACTGGGGGACACTGGCTGGCCGGACACGCCTGGGCTGAACACATGGCAGAGGCCAGCGACAAAGGGGGATTCGGCCGGGATGAACAAATTGCAGGCCATATTTTAAGGCACTGGGTTAACTCTTTCGGGATGTCAGCGTTAGGGGCTTCGGTCAAGTCTAGACGTAATTAATTTTTTCCCACTTTGGGAAAAACAGCATGGTTCAGAAAAATGCTTACAGAAGAAAAAGTATTGATGGTAAAGTAAAATGTTATATATCAAATAAAAGAGAATTGAATGTAGAATACAATATAAATCGGTGATACGTCCAAACGCGTTTTTCATTGGCGCCGACAAATCGGTGATATGTCCCAAAAGAGGGGAAAACATGAAAGGGCTAATCAAATTTCTTCTGTTCTGATACGAAAAGGAAAACTCATTTACCTATCTTTGCAATTGGTTGTTTGGGAATGATTTTATCTAGATACTCAGAGATCATGCCTGCAGCTTCTGGAAAAACCTGAAAGTCTATGAACATTTAATGATAGCCACCTCTGACATACAAATTCAGGTGTAAAAGTCACAAATGTTTACATACCAATAAGGTGTTCCAATGAAAGACTTGCGCTTGCACATTGTAGCGGTGATTTGAGCTGATACACCAAAATCAGCTGAAAATACAAGGAAAAAGGAATTTTTTGAATATCTTTTGTTTTGCATTTCTATGACATGTACTCATCAGTAATCGCTCAAATTTCAATATAGAGGATATTACATTGCTTCCCCCCCCCCCCCCCTCCAAAAAAAATCACTGAAATTTACAATGCTACATTTATAAATGGAAAATCTACTCCTGAACATTACAAAGACAAGTGCATGAAAATTTGAAGGAAACCATTTGACAGACTAGCAAGACCTCTTCAAGAAAAAAAAAGGCAGAAAAACCTGAATCTTTTAGAAAGCAGTATAACTGTCAAAGAAAAAAAAATGGCACTGTCATAAAAATTTACACTCCACACTTGATATCTATTTATAATAAAACAAATTGCAGCGTGTTCTGACTGACCCCACACAGCCATCTCTGATTCCATACTGATCAAACTTTTTATACAGATTCCCTTTGGCATGAAGTGGTGCCTTTTATCCCTTACCAGTTCATAAATAGAAACGAAGCAAAACCAAACCACTTGCAATGTGCGTCACGTTGGACAAATAAAGTTGTAATATCTGGCTGTTTACAATAAACTTTCTGCGCCTTTTCAAGGCCTTGAGTCAGAGACTCTTTGGGACACAGTATTTTTTTTCCTTTGCAAACAAGAACTGGAATTGCAGGTGAAAAAAAAAACAACAGAAAAATACTGGGTCTGATCTAAGAGAGGGGAAAAAAAAAAAGGTTTAAAAAAAAAATAAAAATCCTTACCTAGTTTGATATCACCTTCATCTGTGACTAAAATGTTTGCACCCTGAAAGAAAAAAGTATGCTGTTTAATCCTACAGTACACTGATAAATGTGATAATTCTAATGACAATTACAGGACATATTTTGCTTCATAAAACAGAAACAACCTAAATATCACCACAATAATAATGATACTTCTCATAACTCTGTCCTTTCCCAGGCTGATGCAGTGGAATGTATTAACATACCTGAAGGTGTTTTCTGTCAACAACATGTGAGAAATATAGTCCTGAATAACACAGTTTACAATGTCAGCTCAAAATCTGAATAAAAAAAACAACACTTCTCTGGCAATGTTTCCACAGATATGACGCACTGGAGCCTTTAATTTCATAGCCTTTCCTTTTTCTGCTTACCGTTCACTTGATGAAAATAATGTTCTGTTACCATAGATCTTACCTTGATATCTCGATGCATTTTCCCTCTTCTGTGCAAATAACTCAGACCTTTTAGAGTTTCTCGACACACAAATGCTATTGTTGGTTCTGGAAGTGGTCCTGTCACTGTTGGAATTAAAAAACAAAAACAAATTTCCACTTAAAACAAAAATTAGAGAACATGTTTTGCTGTACATTGTCCTTATTTGTTGGTGAACAATTATTACAATCACAGTAGCACAAGCATGGGTTCCTCACCAAGTTGTGTATTTGCAGAATGATAAACCATTCTGAAATAAAAGTTCAAACTGCTCTCTCCTTCCACTCTTAAATAAGATAACCATTTTAGAATTGTAAAACTTCGAACATCTTTTGTCATCCAAATTTGCATTGTGTTGCTTCTGCATTATGATTTATTGACGTACTTAAACGGTAGCCAATCGTCAATGTTGATCTGTAATACACTGGTTATTCATAAAGGAAAATTTTTTGAATATGTCAAAACATGAAAGCAACCTTCGCACATTCATATTTTCCTGAAACATTCATTGCAAGAACCACGTAAAGTGCCTTACATATGTCTTACTACTCTTTTGTTTGCATTTCTGAAAATGATTTGAATTGTAAAATACAGGCTTGTGAAAACCATTATTTTGGCTGTTACAATTGCCAAATTTAGACTGCTAAATCAATTGCTTGTTATAGGTCAACAACTTTTTCTTTACAAAAAGTATGTAATGGTACACTGACACAATATATAAAAAATAATCTGCAAAATTTCACATCATGAAGTTTGGATACTTCTGCTGATGTTATGCAAAATCGCAATTCTTGTTTTTTTGTTTGTTTGAATATAAAGAATATTCCTGTTGCAACACTGGTTTTTTTGGAACACAACTGGAAACTTCACTGCCTAATTCACTCCATCATAAATTCAAGACACAATGTGCAAAGCTGTAAAAGAACTGTACATTTCTTGTCTTTAACTAAACTATTCAGCAATACATCAGGAAGTAGCAAAACTGATAAAAATAAATAGTCCTTTAGATTTCAGAGGACAAAATGTACATTAATTGGTCCCTGATTAGTAGGTTTTTCCAAAATTCTCACCATGGTATATATCTTGCATAGATCCACCACCACAGTATTCCATGGCAATCCACAGCTTTTCTCGTCTGGAAATAAAGATACAAAGTCTTTGAGGCTTGTAAAACATCAGCTGAAGTCCCCCAAAGCAGTTTGTAATATAATACATTTGATACAATGAAATGTTACTTACACACAGTCATGAAGGACTTCTCCTAAATAACCCTATGAACAGATAATAATAATATGATTTACATTCACTGGAAAAAAAAAAAAAGATAAAATATAAGACCTCATATAAAAAAGTTTATAGGTCTTTTTCAATACATGTATAACCACTTTTCAGTAAAAGTTTTAAGTCAAAAGAAAATGGAAATCTGATCTGTTGCGTAACAGCCTGATCTTCCTTACCGTAAATAGCTGCCATAATATGCTACAATGTTAGGATGCTTGCAGTCTTTCATCATAATAATCTCTTGTTGAATGACAGCAAAGTCATCACCTGAAATTGGAGGTGATGCAAAACTAAACTGACAAACAGTAAACATGAATAGAAGGAAAACTAAGCACCACTTTAATGGCACTTAATGACTTGAAACTGAACGTAAGCAAAATGAGTTGTGTTTGGTTTATACTAAACTTCTTTCATTTTATTGCCAACTCAAGAGACATTTGGGCCTCCAATGATTCGTAGTGTTAAATTCACATTCCTGGTTCCACTTCCTTACCAACGACAGCTCTTAATGTCCTCCGGAAATAATACACAAACTGATACAAAAAAAATGTTAATCTGCCCTAAATCACTAAGGAAACTGGCCCAGTAAGTCTGGGAAAACTGAGATAGAGACTCAGAACCCATGCTGCATATTGAACATTAATACTGTCAGCTTGATAGGAATTTCCACTGAATGTTTACAGTTTAGATACACTGAGCTGAAAGAATACTTTGTGAGAAAATCGTACCTGGCTCCAGTTTGATGACTTTGATTCCTGCAAGCTCACCAGTGTTGAGATCTCTGGCCTGAAAACAGGGAAAATCTTATAAGTTCTTTCAAAGCATTTTATTTCTACTATAACTTCACCTAAAGATTAATTACTCCTTGAATGCACTGTGCTAGTCTTTAATTTGTGCCCGACAAATGCTATTGTTGGTAAACAGAAGTGCCCTACAATGCAAAAATGCATTTCAGTCTGACAACAAATCAATGTGCATTTTGAAAAAAAAAATCTGAACAACTCACTGATAATTGTTAGTCTTTATGAAACAAAAGGGGCTACTACAACAGCAAGAACAAAAAATTTCATTCTCTGCAAGTTGAAGACTTTTGCTTACAAACTGTTTCTGGATAATTTCCGATGCTAGGCCATTACCTTTTTTCCACAGCTGTGGTTATACAGTATTATTCTACGGTTCTGTGTATTGTCCAATTGCAGAGCTATATATATAATATGGCCTGAATTGTAACTGTAAGCTAAATGGGAAGAACTCAGGGGAGAATAAGGTGGCTAGATGATTTCTTACATTGTGTCAAATCACAGTCAAATGTTTTGCTGCTTAAATAGTTCACCATGTAAGCAGCTGTGTCTCACAGCCTAAGTAAAATCTGTATTTATAACTGCTAAAGATCTCATGTTCATGGCTTTATTTTAGTAATAATGAGAATCTGTGCAGCTTTAGTACAGGCTGACAATTTATTGTAACATGAAGATAGCAGAATAGAAATGCCAGCAGATAAATAAACTCTTTGTGTGCCATGAATTTTTCCATATATTCACCAATACAGGAAGAAAATAATGAGGGAGGTGAATGAAGACTAATTACAGCAACAGGTATATAGTAAGTCGACTTTCTTTCTTCCTGAAACATAATAGCCTAGCATTCTTGTGCACTTATTACATCGGTGATTGGCACAAACATGACCAGGAGGAGAACTGATTCATCGGCTTTTGGCACACAAAGAGTTAAGTTTGTTACTAATGGAATTACCATCAAAATCCCAACAAGGAATACATCAAATGGTGGTACACAGCTGACCCTGCACTGAACTGCATAAACTGACCACTTTTTGATAAGGACTAAAGGGGCTTGGTTTTCAATTTGTTCACAAGACCAGCAACACTGCATAGGTGAACAACGCTTTAAATACAAAAATGAATATCACTGATGTTGGAATGAAATGCAAGTTCTTCTGTAAGTCAGTAAAGTTTTATCTGAATCTAAACCATATTAACATATCTTCAAAAATCATGATAAATGCAAAGTTGTTTTCCATTTGCAATGTTTTTGGGCATCATCTACTTGCCTTCCCTTGTGTATTTACCAACTGAAATACTTCATCACTCAAATTTTAATTAATGCCATATGTGTATAAAAAAAAATTCAATCTTTCATATGAATTCCTGTGCCCTCATATTATCACGTTCTTAACACAGAACCATTAAATGATGCCAACCTGTTCATATATCCTGAGTTATTCAACCTATTTTCCATCTTTCCTTTGGTGTGGATGCAATGCATAGTGGTAGTACTCACAAAAAAAAAAAGAGGAGATTTGCTCAAATTGCATGGTCACTGACTGCTTCCTTATAAAACAATGGCAGCACATTGAGGCTGCATTACTTTATTTCACACTTATTTTTATAATATATGATGAGTAATTGTTATTGTAAGAACTAAGATGGGCTAAAGATTCTGATTTAAAAAAAAACAAAACACATTACACCAGATAAATTGATTACTCTTCGTCAGCCTTTATCCATATCATTACATTCCCAAGTAAGTGAACACCATGGAAACCAAAAATGTTCTCCGAGAACCATGGATAAAATTCTGATAAAATCTTGGTAGGCAATAAAAAAAAAAACAACTGTATTCTGTCTCCAGGACTGACTGCCAAAACAAAACCATTACTACTATACTAGTAAAACTGAGCTAGGCCTACATTTCAATATAAATGAGACCTTTCATCAAACAACACTTTACTGATGAAACAGAAGAAGTCTTCTCGGAAACACAGGAACTGCAAAATCTTAACCATAAAATTTACACATTTTATGTCACTGCATGTAACTAAAAAAAAAACATTTCTATTTCTAATCATGGCATCAGGTTTGAAAATCATCAATATCAAAATATTTATTATGGCAAATTGATAAAATTCAAATCACATGCAAACTTGCGGAGTTGCAATGGCTTAATGTTTTCATGTAAATTACCTACTTCTTACCAGTTACAGTGAAAGGCTCAGAAAAATCTACTCACTACTAATTACTATATTCAAATTAAAAAGGAAAGACTTCTGAATGACTTATGCCTGAACAAACAGCTTCAGGGTCTTCTGAATGTTAATAACCAAACTGCATATTAACCTAAAAATAGCCATATATCTATACATTTAGAAATCTCACTGCCAGCGGTGGTGTTTACCCCCCCCCCCCCCCCAACTCCTACTAAAGCTGCATCCTGGAGTCACTTTTCAACAACAATGGTGAGCTTGAACAATCACAGAGCTGCCTCGCAATTTATTCCACTAAATGTATTCGAAAAAGATTACATCTAATACTAATAATACTGTTTAAGGGAGGAGTACCATATGACTTACACAATTATACTTTAGTGACATTTAGTCTAGGACCTATTTCATGTTCTGTGTGTTAATCACCAAGCCTCGCAAAAAAATTTACTTTAAAAACATCCGCCAAGAGGGACACTTTGGTCTAGAGGCAAGATGCTCCTCGCCTTTCATGGTGAAGATACCGTGTTCGATCCCCGTTTGGTGCAGACATGTTGGAATTTTTTTGAGGGAAAAATTCCTGTCTTATTGGATAAGGACCAAAACCTCAGAGAGCCCATGTGCACGTTATTGTTAAAGATAACTTAGCATTTGAAAGTCGAGAAAGTTAGACCAAACAAGACAGCTGCCCAGCAAGATTCTAAAAAAAACTAATCCCTGCCACAAAAACACCCAGAAACAAGAACCAGAAAACTAAGAACAATAAAAGTGAGGTGTGGATACCGAGAACAGCAAACTTCTAAAATAGAGCCTAAACACCAACTTGCCAGGGGGTGCCGCCCCCCTGTCACCCCCCAAAAGTCGCATCCTTGTCTAGTATTATCCCTATTGTGTAACCCAAATGGAACTCCTCCCCTATCTAAAAATAAATTGTTGACAGAGGCGTCAGAGGTAAGATTTGATTTTGAGACAACAAATTTTTAAAAAAATGGGAGGACTTCCGAATGCGTTCCATAGCTTTTATAACGTTATTGAACTTTACTCACCGTTATGCATTGTTTGAGACTTTATTACCAATTATCACTTCATATTCACAGTAACATTTGTAACACACTTGCCAAGAAAAACAGTATAATCCCAGAAAAGAGTCTGAAGTGAGACAAAATCCGCAAACAGGTGCCATTTTGAAACTTGCTGGGGAGCGGTCACAGCAACAGAATTTACCAAAAGCGCAACTACCGAAGGTTTGCTGAAACAAAACTTGATATGGTGTTCAGGAATTTAAACTCACAACACATGGAATGGTCAGATGGACCTGGGGGCGTGAGGGTCTGGTCAGTTTGTATTAATGGGCGGTAGTCAGATTGACTAATCAGGTGAAAAGGGGCTGGGGTAGCTGTTGGCGATCGGCGTACACTCATGTAGGCCCTGTATTAGCTCAGATCATGCAATCTCCCAGCAGCTGAAATCGGATTGTTTTGCTACTAAGCTGATTCATAATTTTAAAAAACTATGCAAATTAACAAGGTCGGTAACTTTCCCTAATTTAGGTCAAGGGTGCAGTATGTGAGTATTAGTATGACTACCGTCAAGCTGTTAACTCACCTGCGTGGCAAAATGGTTAAGACGTATGATATAGGAGCGAAAGGGTGTGGGTGTGGATCCGAGTATTGTCATGATATGATTTATAATAATTATGTATGTGTTCACTTTCAGATGATTCTTACGCAGAGAAATTGAGATGACATGGAAGTAAAATAGAGAGGGGAGAGAGATAGAGAAAGCAAAGCATGCCATGAATTAATTCTTTGCCTTTCTTTAGAAAACCCCCCCAAAAATACCTAGCCCCTTTTTTTAATTTAAACCCCTCAAAATAAACCCTCTTTAGCATGTATGGAATGCATTCGGAAGTCCTTCCAAAAAAATATTTCATGACTGTATAATGGCTATGAGTCACATTTGGAAGTCCTTCCCATTTTAATGAGCTAGTTTACTGTAAGTTGGCAAGAGCTACCAAGAGCCAGGCAAAGAGATCACACTGTCCCACTGCCAAACTGGTCCCAGAATATGTGGATCTGCAAATAATCTTGTCCTGATCACTGAACCATGTTGAAAATGCTCGTGCTATTCCAGATACTAGATCTACTCTAGTCTAGATCTAGATCTAGTAAGTCTATATCTAAATCTAGATCTACATAGGCCTACTATATCTGGAGTCTAGATCTACTAAAAATTTATAATTTCATTCTTCACAACTAGATCTAGATTAGATTAGACTAGATCTAGATCTAGATCTAGTCTAATCAAAGTTGCATACACAGCTCCACAAATACAATGCATGCACACTGTTTATCTTTCGCCTGCCAGAGAATTATTAGATCTAAAATCTACTTGCAGTGCAGACTTAGGCCTAGATCTAGATCTAGACCTAGATGAGTATTTAACCCTGTGTCCTGTGAAATAAGTAACAGACGCAGAGGACCACTGGTTTGTCCACCCACTGCCTGTATCTGATTCAGTGATTGCAACATGTTTAGGTTTCACGAAAACTGACAATCTCTGTGCCTGGAGGTTACAAGATTTATTTCAATTTCCTTCATTTTGCACTAGAAAAATAGACACTCCTAGATCCAGATGTAGATCTAGGCTAGATCTAGAGTCTAGTAGATCTAGATCTAGACCTTCGGTTTTAGCAGACGTCAAAGCAAACCTTGTAAACATCTCCGTATGTTCCACTTCCAACTCTCTGAATCAATTCAAAGTCATCCTGTGGATTCCTTCTCAATATATCCGCGGACATATTGTACCGATAAAGAGTTCGAATCCACGGGACGTCAGGTAACGGGAAGGATTTTCTCTCAAACCATGGCTCCAGACAGCACAAATCTTTTTTCCTCTACTATTCTTCACTCCTCTGTTTCTACTTTGTATGACCATTTACTTCCGTACATGCGCAGATCATGAGTATGAGAAATTGGAATGTCCCTCGTTCATTTCATACTTCGGACTACAATAAATAGCATTATTCATTGAGTGAGGCGGTTGTTCGTTGTCATTTGAAAAAAAAAAAAAAAGGTTGTTAGCATTCCATTTTAATAGAATTCTGTGAAGAGACAAAATGTTTGCAGACACTTTGGAAAAAATTAGTTGGTGCAAACCGCGCTAAAAGAATGTTTGGCTAAAAGAAAAAAATTGGCTAAAAGAAAAGTTTGTATGTAGCAAAAGCCTCACGTAAGAAATAATGCCCAAACGAATACAATAAAACACAAAGAGAAAGAGAAAGTATGATTTTTATAATGTTTCAACATTGTGATATATAGACAGGAGGTCGACATGCCCTGCCCATCTTTTTCCTGAAAATAAAGCTGTTAAATGAATTATTTTTCTGCCCATCACAGGATTAATGGTGTCGTTTGGATTATTCATTTATTTGTATGTTCCGTTTTAATAAAATCGGCAAATTGTTTAAAATTGCCCTTTCCGAAGGAGAAAGTTCATTTGCAATCCACACTATGTGCATGGAGATTTCGATAGACAACTAAGACAATAATCTAACTATCATAATAATGCTGCCGTAGGAAAACATATGAAGATCCACGAATTAGATGCAAACAAACTAGCGGGAGGGGGGGGGGGCACTCTCTACTGGACAGTTCGCGTCCGTAATGCTCACTCAGCACCCTGTTTAATGTTGACGACTGTGTCTTGTTACGTGCACTTCTACGGCATGATTCTTTTAACCGATCAATCACCCGCCCCCCTCCCCCCAGCATCCCTTGATTTTTAGTTTTATAATTATTTTTCTTTAGGCAGATTTTTTTATAAGCTGGCAGCCTAGATTTTGAAGTCCACCGGTGTGAGACAAGTTTTAATGCTGTGGGAAGCAGAAACTGTAAGTCATGGAATACATATTTAAGTGATTGGTTTTTTTTTTCACACCCACACCAACCGACTGCAAAAAGCCAAAGGTAAGAAAAAATAGGTTTGTGTAGGGCCGAAGGCTTATCCTAGGCTACCAATGTAACAACGAAGTCTGTGGGGAGCATTCATTGATTTATATTCTTGTGACGTGTAATTGCTGCGGAGTCAAAACATGGCAGCTTACAATGTATCGTCAACTTATGTACTTATTCTGATTGTGATATTTTTTGTTGTCACAGGGGTCAACCTCGAAGGCATTTCTAACAAAAGATTATGTGCCGATAAAGAATGCACAGGTATGAATACTATGTTTATGTGCTGGTTCTTACCTGTGAAGTGCTTTCATTGAGCAACCAGTGGCTTGAGAGTTTTCTCGCTTTCGGAAAGATTATGATATCGGATGACATTGAATGTGAAATGAGGTAGGCCTATAAGTCCTCGGCAGCACCAGGAAGAAGGTGATGTCAAAGTAATTGAATCTGGCTTTGAGAGATGCAACGGACGTGGCAGGATGAAGGAACACATCAATTTGGGGAAAAGAATTTGACTTAAAGGAAGATTTCAGTCCAGATTTGCAAAATTGTAATCTACACTGACTAGCCTAATATTCGATAGGCTAGATCTCATCTTGATCTAGATCCAGGCAGATAGTGAGTAGATGAGGGTTATGTGTGACAGAACTAAAGTGTAGATCTGTACCAAACTTTTATGTACGAAATGCATTAATTTGATTTGTCCTGGGCTCAAAGTAGGCTAATTATAATGTTTAAGTTGAACTTTAACACTCGGAACATGAAATATAATAAACCCACCATCATAATATTCCCAGAGAGAGAGCTCCATTTGAGTCACTCAATAGTGATATATATGACAAAGACACAACTTTAGGAGTGTCTGTAACTGTAAGCAGGGGCTTGCAAGGGGCAGTCATTTAGATGGATGTTTTTGAATAGTAAATGCATGGCTCAGCGATTAACCCCTTCACTGCTAAAAGTGCTATACCGGTTCATGCTTTCCTCTTGCTGAACAACGCACTCTCACTATTTAATTCATTGCACACACACTATCAGCTTTAGAACGTACCGTGTTACATGTCCATTGAGAAATGAAGAGGTTTTAAACTTTCAGAACATGAATGAATAATATCATAACATGTCATAATGTGCCCGACTAATGTTGTGTAGCTCATATGGTACTCCTTCCGCAAGCTATTATAAGAATTAAATGATACTATTCTTCTAAATAATTAACCCTTGTCCCGCATTGTATGAACTCGTCCACATAACGCCTGATGCGGGGATAGCCAGTGGCAAGTCAGCCGATTGTTCACGTGTTGCCACTAACTTTGGCGGCCGGGTCATTTTGAACATGCGTTTCGTATTTACTTGCGTATGCAATAAAAATCCTGGATAAATCATAAGTGACCCCTATAATATTTGAATAGGGTTGTAGTGTACATTAAAACTTAATTAGTGTATTGGTGAGCTGCTGAATTGTGATGCGCTGTCACGATTCCTGTTCGCACCGGTGGCGTCATGGTTGAATGGCATCATGGTTGAATGGAAAACACATCTTTTGGGGTCAGTTACTGAGTTAGTCAAGTCTGGTAGAAATTGTCTACAGTGATGACCCTAACATGATCATAAAAAAAAAAAAAAACACGGCCATGGCAGACAAAGCTAATGTGGTGTCCATCAAGCTCTCGCCTTTCTGGCCACAGCGAGCCCAGGTCTGGTTCATACAAGCGGAGGCTCAGTTCACCATAAAAGGCATTATGGCTGACATTACAAAATACAGCTATATCACATGGTCTCTGGACCAGGACACAGCCACCATGGGTGCTAGACATCCTCACTAACCCACTGACGAGCGACAAGTAGGGTAAACTGAAAAGTCGTCATATCAACACCTTTCAGATCACAGAAAGGGAGGCTGCAGCAAAGATCTTAGACGTTGCTGAACTCGGTGACTCCGAGTCCGAACCCACCAAACTTCTGGACAGAATGTTGGCTCTGGTACCGCAGGGGAAAGACCCTGGCTTTCTTGTCAGAGAGGTATTCCTAATTCCTTTGCCAGATACCCCCAGAAATACAGTCTCTGGTAACTCAGCAAGATTTATCCCTCTCTGAGGGACCTCGTCAAAGCAGCTGACAGACATTTCATGTCAACCGGCGCGACGATCAGTGCAACACTTAAACCACCACCTTGTCCACACAGAAGAGAACACTCTTCTCAGCCAACAATGGAATCCGGCCTCTGTTCTATCACCATAAGTTTGGCGCAAAGGCGTCTAAATGCAAGCCTCCATGCACTTTCAAGGTCTCAGAAAACTAAACAGCCGGTTGCCAGTAAACAACTTCGCGGCCGGCAGTAAAGACAGCTTACTGCTCATCTAATACCGCATTTCTGGGTGTCAGTTCCTTGTCGATATGGGTGCTGAAGTGAGCATGCTACCTGCCACCCAAAACAACTTATGCTACGGCGAATGAAGCCGTCCCTTGGCCGCTGCTAATGGAACAGCCATTAAGTCTTAAGGACAACGCAGACTTTCCCTGCAAATTGGGCCTCATCATTACGAGTGGATGTTCACAGTTGCTGACGTAAACAGGCCCATACTAGGAGCAGATTTCCTTAGAGCCCACACATTACTCATAAATATCCAAGCGGTACAATATGTTTGACAGGGAGATACTAGCCATTCATTTGGGAATTCTCCATTTTTGTTATTTCCTGGAAGGTAGGCGGTTCTTGATAATTGATATACACTGACCATAAACAATTGACATTTGCAATGAACAAAATCTCAGAACATGGTCTGCGCGCCAACAAAGACAACTGACAGCTATCTCAGAATATTCTACAGACATTCAACATGTCTCAGGAAAGAATAATCCAGTGGTTGATGTCCTGTCACAGGCTGCAATAGACAGTAACCTCACGTCCATATCGGGGGGTATTAATTATGAAGCAATCACCCAGTAAACTGATCATCAGATACAGTCCTTAGGCACAGCTCTCAAACCGCAAGACATTCCCTTCGGAACTTGAGGGTCAACGCTGTTTCCACAGGGATAACAGGACCTATTGTCCCATTAGCTTGGCAGTGTCAAGTTTTTGAAACAGTTCATGGACTTTCTCATCCAGGTGTACGAGCCACCTGGTGTCTGATAAGCCAAAAGTTTGTATGGCCTGAGGTATCATCGCAAGTTAATGCTTGGGCAAAAGGCTGCATCACATGCCAAAAGCTAAGGTCCACAACATACCAAAGCACCTCTGGTGGAGTTCGAAACCCTCAGGGCCCGATTCAGTCATGTCAACATTGACCTCGTAGGAACTCTCCCGCCCTCACAGGGATACACTTATCTTCTTACCATGGTTGACCGATTCACCCGATGGCCGGAAGCGATACCTATCGCAAGTGCCAACACAGTGCACATAGCACGGGATTTTCTCACAAACTGGATCGCCCATTTTGGAGTTCCGCAGGACATTTCTTCGGATCGAGTCTCGCAGTTCACATCACAACTATGGCGGAATGTCTGCAGACTTCTTGGAGCTAATATGAATCATACGACTGCATACCATTCTCAATCAAACAGGCTTGTTAAATGTTTTCATCGACGCCTCAAAAAGTTTTTACAAACACGACTCACGGGCCCTAACTGGATTGATGAACGACCTTGGGTCATGCTAGGAATACGTACAATTCCCAAAGAAGATATCAACAACATCTTTGGCGGAATTGGTTTA
The DNA here is from genome assembly GCA_963931925.1 of Onchidella celtica. Taxonomy (NCBI): domain Eukaryota; kingdom Metazoa; phylum Mollusca; class Gastropoda; order Systellommatophora; family Onchidiidae; genus Onchidella; species Onchidella celtica. The sequence goes on along the minus strand of OZ007569.1, from coordinate 55,927,064 downwards.
CGATGCTCCAATTACAGTACCTGAAAATTTCGTGTCTAAATCGAAGTTAGGTCCATGCCAGGACGATTTAAGACAATTACGTGACAAAGTAGGTCAGTTTCGTCCTATTCCCATGTCATCGCATGGAAATTCAACAACTTTCCTGCCATGTGACATTCAGCGGGCTAAGTATGTGTTTGTGGGACAAGACTCACATCATACACCTTTACAGCCTCCTTACTTTGGGTCTTATGAGGTTCTTGAACGGGGCAGCAAAACTTTCAAACTCCAGATTGGGAACTGGCAGGAAACTGTCGATCGACAGGCTGAAATCGGTGCAACTGGACAAGGATCGCCTGGTACAAGTGGCTCTTCCTCCCGCCAGAGGCGGACCTTTTCAGCATAAAAAAGACTATCCAGAAAGTCACTCAACAGGTTTAACATCACCTACAGGCACTGGACAAGGCCGTGTGGTGAAGTTTCCAGATGGATTCACCTTCACATAACGTTCAATAGCTATGTAGTGTACATAAGTTAACTGTTCAGTGTACTGGCAAGCTATTGAATGGATGCGTTGTCACGATTCCCGTTCGAACCAGTGTTGAACATGATCCAGCATCATGGTTGAATGAAAAATGCATCTTTTGGAGTCAGTTAGTCAAGTCTGTTAAAAATTGGCTACAGGGTACTTCGGATGAGATGCAATAACTTTATTGTAAATAGAAGGCTCATAATAAAGACTGTTCTGCATATTACAGTCTGTTTAAAACAGAGTAATGTGCTGTTTCTGTCCCTAATTTAGGCCATCTATGTAGGTGAATAAATTATTTTTTAAGCCAGGCTTACAGTACTAATTACATTTATCATAACAGTGCCTTCTCCCTCCTCCACTGATAAGTCTGATTTAAGGCCCGACCTCCATTTTATTTTTGTTTCCTAATCTCGACCTTCTTTAAAATGACTGGTAAGATATTTTATTTGCACCTTGGCTTGTGCAGTACATACATGCATTCTAAAGCTGTTTTTACCAAAGCAACAGAAAATCATTCTAACTACCACATCAAATGAAGACGATGACCAACAACATGTAACAAAGTCGGTAATTTTCTCCCAGTTTTCCTCAGTGAAAAACCTACCGACAGACACCCATACGCAGCATTCCCCCTAGTATTAAATTGGCATTCATAATTACACATAACAGCTTCTCAAATAAGCAGACAGTCCCTTTCTTATCATATCGCATGTAGATGACAACGAGCATCAAAGACAAAAGTTTCCCCTAGATTTTCCCCAGTTCGAACTTCGGCTGTCAGCACTGTTACATGAGTATGCCGAATGCTTACTACATTTCATCATAATCAGCGTAATTGGACAATACCATTTTGTTAGATAGAGTAGGGGTGACAGGATAGGTAAACAAGCAAAATTAGCGCAGAAAAAACAACAGCAGCAACAACAAAAAAACTGTCAGTGGGAGCAACCAAGTAATCAAACAGGAGGCGCTGCATTGCTATACATAAAAGTGGCCTCCTGTAGGACCATGGTGGGAATATGTGGGACACAAAAGTTGGCCTCAAGTATTGTGTGAGGGTGGCCTCCTGCAGGACGAGGGTTAAGATTAGGTATTAATTGGGGAGGACCTCCAAATTGTCTTTTGGCCAGATTTTCTTGCAGTGCAATGAAATATTCCAAACTTTGGGGTATGGATCTCAAAAGGATTTGATGTTAAGGCCAACCATACAAAGGGGTTCAAAGAGCCACCCTGGCGAGCTGGTAGTCCTCCATCTATGGGGATATTTTTTGTTATAGTTAACATCTGGCTCGGGGATTAACTACTGGGTTAATTAAAATGTGCGATCTGACAGTAGTGGCATGAGATGCATATAATTTGGAAGTCTTTCTGTTCTATTAATTGAATGAAGTTGACACTTGTAAGGATTTTATAAGACGTTAACATTGTAGATGTTCATGTGGTTCAGCTGAGGGACATGCTATCTAATTGTCTTTTGTGAATAGTCCATACTGATGGTTTGGATTATGCATGCCAACTACAGGTCCTCTACTTTATTCATTATTGTCATTATTGCACACAAATAATTCCTTGGATCTGCCATTATGATTTTGTTCATTTTTAAGTAATATTACATGATGACAGGGTGTCATCATCTTCCATAACCCCAATGGCATAGCAGCTTACATAACAGAAAATTTTTCATCACTTGCTCCACTTACATGATATATCCTAAATTCGTTCATCCTTTCACTGCTACATGTTATTCCTTGCTGTATGCTGAAATTTTTTTTTATAAGTGCATGTACTTACAGATGAAATGGTTTTAGTAGGAGATGCAGTGTTGCTAACAGCACAGGTGCACTGTTGATTTTAGGGCATACTGTATATTATATGTGATTATAGATTTCAATAGCATGATGTAGATCCACAGTGCTATCAAGGGGTTAATGATGAGAACACTATGTAGAATGTTATGTGGGCTAAAATTAGCAGTGGGATGCTAGAAATTTGTGAAGTGCTGGATGTGACTTGATGAAACTTGGGAAAGACTTTTAAATGTGTCTCAGACCAGTATTGCCAGATTGCACCTTTTAAGGTACTCAGCAGTTAATCACCAAGCTGCATGTTAACTATAAAAACATATCTGTTGAGGTCTAACTTGACAGGGCAGCTCCTAACCTCCAGCATAGGGCTGCTCCTAAAGTTGCATCTTTGCGGGGATCTGCATACTTCTGCAGTTTGGCCACAGTTTAGAATATTTCATTAATACTGTAGGAAAATCTAGCCGAAAGATGTATTCAGAAACCCTCCTGAAATTTGGGACATGGAAAATATCTGTAGCATGTTGTGATTTTGGGTGGGGAGTGAGGAAGGAGATGTCTGCTGATTGCAAGCATTTTGTTTATCGTACTCTCATCCTCACTTCTTACAATTGGGTCCATATTGACCTATGAAAGCTGTGGGATGGGACATAAATATTGAGGAATGGTGTATGGACCAAGTGTTAGGGGTTAAGTACCACAATAATTTTCAGTCTTCTTGTACTTGTCCACTCCAGCAAAGCTTCACAAATATAAATTATTTTTTTTTGCGCTTTATCATGTATAGAGAAGCAAAGGATCGTTCTTCTGGGGCTGAAGTGGGCAGAAGCTATTTAAAAGATTTTCAAAAAAATCTTACATAATTAATACATTTTTCATACTGGGCTTTGGAATTGAGCTTGAGGCCAAGGAATGCTTGAAGTTATTTGAGGGACAGTAGGAGATGTTTACGACTGTATCTGGGACCAGATGTTTGTGTTTTTATATTTGGGTGGGCAATGCATACGTGGGTGCTCATGTGTAATTGTGTGGATGCCTGGTCTTGTGTGGGGTGACAATGTGAGATGGACTTTATTATTGAGCTTGCTAATATTCATGTCATGTATGGCATATGGTATTCACACATTAAACCCATTTGTTATTCAGATTTCTCTTGAGATATCAAGCTATCTTATACCTTAACTAGAAAAGTGATGAGGACACATCTTTAAGCTCATGAATTTCATTGTTCTGAGTATTTCATGGACAGAGACATTTATGTAATATCATTAATTTTGCGTTATTTATTTTTCATTTGTTAAGAAATGTCTTATTTTTATTTGGAACTGAGAGACAGCTTTACCATGTCTCAATACAAAATTATGTGATGTATTGTATCATGAAGGCAGTGATGTCCTGATAGACCTGATGTTAGCTATCTACACTACAGAGTACACTGTTTTATCTGTCCTCCATCTCCTTCTTCTTATCCTAGTTGTAATATCCAAAGTGAAGGCAGTGGCGAGATACCCTGGAGGCGACCCACAGCATTTGTCATTCTCGGCTGGAGATATAATCCATGTCACGAGCAAATCAGCTGGAAACAACCTGCGCCTGTGGGGTGGAGAGGTATAGCACGCTTTAAACTTCATAAGCAAATGATTTCTGTCACAAGGTTCTCACACATAAAACCTTTGAGGGATAAACACCTTAAGTAATATTAGCAGTGTAATAAAGTAATGAATTTTTGCATTTGATTACAGTTGGGACTGTGATGTGAAATATTTCTCATATAAAATTACATTTCTTTACTTTAGAGGAGCAACCTTTAATTATTTTAAGTAAAGAGATGCTTCAGATGGGTATATTTTTCAATTACATACTACAGTTTTTAATTTGGGGGAGACTGAATGGCAGCTGGCAATCATTCCATTGGTTCAAAATATTGATAATTTGTTTTCATTAATCTTATACATTTAACATATATATGTGTGTGCAAGAAAAGAAACATTAATGGCCTATCATTGACCATAAAAGATCTCTTCAGATGGAAGACTGCTTTTTGACACTGGAGCACAAACACATAAAAAATATTCAATTATGCATGCAGACACATGCAAGCCCGCATCATCACCACCAACACCACCCTCAGCCCCCTCCCCCCACACAGATGTCTTTTTCGGCTGTTTTCCCGACCACAGTTTCATCGTAAGCCTACAAAAACATTTTCTACTTTTCAAAAATGATGAACAAGGACAACAGCAACAGAAAAGTGGATAAACCGTGCATTTATTTGACATTTACTAAATTGCATTTGATGACTAACAGCATATTACTGCGGATGTTAATGTTCATCATGCCTCAGGAAGAGAGGTGGAGGTAGTGACATTTCTGCTTCACGTTAGCCAACAGGTGGACGGTAATAGGTCAAATTTGATGAAGGCGTCAGTGCTAAACCAAATGACAGCTGAGGAATTCAGGAACATTTATGAGACTTAACTTGCATCTGATTCATGGACTGAGCTCCTGTTGTTTAAAAATGAGATTGATCATACGGGATTGAAAGTGTAACAGTTTTTATCTCTTTAACCAGTGTTTTTTTTTTCTTTTCTTTTGTAATGCAAAGAAGTAAATTTATGGACAGTTCATGCAGCAAGTAACAAAATGAGGCAGAGGGGTAACAAAGAGGAAATGAGAGGGCTTGTTGTGTAAGCCTTGAGTGGTAGAGATCAAGAGAATGGATTGAATGATGAGTGTTTGTAATGTCTTTGGGGTCTCCGGTATATTTTCTCTTACAACCCACAGGTGAATGGCCAGCGAGGATATTTTGACAAAAACTTTGTCAGAGAAGTTCAGACATTTGTATTAAAGCCACAGTTTGAGGTAGAAACAGAGGTGAGATGCAGCAAAATATATATTGTATTGTATGAGTTCAACATGTGTAATCCATTTTATGTGAGATCCAATGTTTTACTGTTTCACAGAACTGAGAACGGCAAACCAAATACTAAGAAAACATATGTTGATGTAACCACTGATATTCGGAGCTGATAACCATTCTCATATAAATATTTGACATATGTGAGTGTGCATGAGAAAACCCACAATATGTCGAAAGAGCTGATTTTGAGAAAAACGGCTTTGAAGTGAAAATATGGGTCCGACACAAACTTCCAACTTGGCTGTTGTTTAGGGGACCGTGGCATGTTACAGGGTAAACTGTAGACGAGCAGTGAACACTACTCACTATGATCTCTATAAAGGCTTTGTAATTAGACTACGGTCTCCTAACAAGATCCAAAAACTTCTGACTTGGCTGTTGGTTAGGGGACCGTGGCATATTACAGGGTAAACTGTAGATAAGCAGTGAACACTACTCACTATGATCTCTATAACGGCTTAGTTATTAGACTACGGTCTCCTAACAGCAATCACTCCAATATTAATTGGTCAATTAGCTATTGCCACTTTTAGGATTAAATGCCGTTTTTTCAAAATCTTGTTTTAGGGGAGTCACTGACTTCAATTTATCAGAAATGTCTTGTCTTTTATTATATGTACGGAACTCAAAATGTCATGTTTGCGACATATTGTGGGTTTTCTCATGCACACTCACATATTGCATAAAGTTGACTGTCATATTCATTGTTTATAGAGGAATAGTCTCATATGTTTGTAATAGTCTTCATTGTTTTACTTCTGTCGGACAGTTTAATTGCTGTCAGATAATTACATTTCATGTAGTTTGTGTGTTGCCTAGTATAATCCATGTTTGTTCATGCACTTTGAGCAAATTGTTTTTATTTGACAGGGGAATAAATTTGACAAGATTGGGAAACCTCCGCCTTCAAGACTTGAGAAAGAAAGAAGGAGAGAACCACATGGGGAAAGGAGGGGTAATCTTCTTTTTAAATGTTAATTCTAAAGATTAGATCAATATATTGAACTTTTTTTTTTGCATCCATGTCAAGAAACCTTAACTGTGTGGCAGCAAAGACACTCAAGCCAACATGTCAAAGCTGATGGAGACATTAATCTGGTTTAAAAAAACATTTATGAGTTGTACAAATGAATCTTTAAAGTAAAGTATAATGTGTGTGAATATTTGATGAGAACTTCCTTCTTGACATTTGCAGATGTTCCTGATATTCCTGTCAAACAAAAGCTGGTAAGTAGTGATTTGTTGTTTGTGTGTTTTGGGGGAGGTAAGTGGGGGCAGCGGGCTTGACTCAGGAATATTTGTTTGCTTACTTTTATTTAATGTTATTGGTGTTACGAAAGCACAGAATAAGGTAAACAAACTTAAAATAAAGAATTATTTAGATAAGTCAGATAGCTTGGATATCATTATCTGTAGTAGCAATGTCAGTAATATCAAGAAATTTTTTACATCTTTAAGACATCCCATCTTTGATTTTGTCATTTTGTTGTTTTAACAACTTAACCCTCATACTGCGAGAGGCATCAAAATACGGCATCGACTTTCCAGGCATTCACTCTGCACAGGTGTATCAATACGGCAAGGTCAAGCTGACTGCCCCACGTGCAAGCCGTGCTTTCATGTGCCAGTGTTCTCTTTGAGATGTAACTACCGTCTTACTGCTCACTGTATCTTTTCTAAATCAAAGGCATTGTGACAAGGACATGTTATGCAGTGAACCACTGGTTGGACTCACAAAGACTAAGTTTTCAAAGGCTCTCCCCACACTATCAAAATGTGTAACATCGTCATGTGAACTATTGCAGACCTGCCTACTTTTACAAAATTTCCGTAATTTATACGAAATTACGTCCTCGTCACGGAACTACGAAATCCTCCGAATTTATACGAATTTTCGACATTTTTGTGGAATTACGGGCGATGCGGTACAAATGCATGAGTTCTTTATTGAAATTCGAATCACAGAGTTGCCGATGTGAACCGGAAGTTGTAATAAACTTTTGACCTCTTGTACCTGTAGTTTGCCAGTTTGTCCGATTGGGTTTTGCTCTTTCGAGCGCTAGGTTCATGATTTGCTTCAAATATTCCTTCATTTGGCTCAGTTTGTCTCCAAATTTTAAAAAAAGTGTCATTCCACGGATGTAGATCTCGGCCTCTCCCTGGCAATTGCAGAGCTCGAGCGGGAGCGTTTCATTGAGTTGACGTTGTGTGGTTCTCGCTGAACACTGCAAGCACGTGAATTTTTATCGTACAGCCCGAGTAGTCCCTACTTCTGATTTTTTTTAGATTTAAGGATTGTCTGCTCCACCAAGTAACATGAAGAAGACGGGCAGACAGACATTTCGCCAAGTCTACACTGAAGAATGGCCTTGCATTGTAACGTTGCGTGTCGGTTTTACCTATGCCTTTTGCACATTGTGTTCCTCGGACTTTTCTTACTTACCCTTACTCAAACTCAATGCACAACATCATCAAATCAACAAACAATAAATAAACATGCATAACAATTATCTTTGTTGACATATGACATAGTATGGCAGGCAGTTGTTTGCTTTCTTAGTGTTACTCCGTGCGCGTTACAAGGGATTACTAATTTTTATGTGAAATTACTAAAAATTGGTAATCCATTACTAATTATTTACTTTCGAAGTAGGCAGGTCTGCTATTGCTCAACAAATGTGCAATATTATCTCATTTTCTCACAAGCTGACCATCATTTAGAGTTGTCTCTACCAAAGAACCAATCAGAAACAAGCTCTGAAGTGACCTTTGCCCTAAAAGCCCACATTGGTTCATTAGATGTGTCAATCTGGATGAAACCATTTGTTTAGGGCTTGAGGGGCATGGCTAGTTATCATGCTTTGTTCTCACAAAAATTACAGCTGTCAGTTTGGTATCATAAGTCAGATCATTGGTTAGAGACTTACAGACAAAGGTTTTGCTGGTTAATTCATTATCAAGCATGATAAGGCATAGCAGCGAATGTTTTCATACCTATCAAATACAAACCAAACCATATTGGACAGCGGTAGTGTGGTCATCACACATCGGCAAGGGTCAGTGAAACCCATATAAAATTCCTTGTGAGTAAGGTCACTGACAGGACAGCGGGCTTTAAGACATAGCGTGCAGGGTGTGGGTTAAGAGAAAATTCAGGTGTTGAATGTGGCTGCTGATGGTTAGTGTATTTTTATCACATGCAACAATTTGCCATTGCCAAATACAGCACTAAATGACATCTACATTGTTTGCCTTTAAGGACTGGCTAATATATTTGTCTGCAGGAAGAGAGCACGCAAACTGAAACCCCTGCAGTACCAAATTCCCAAATTCCAGTGGGAAAAGAAACAGTTGAAGAGGAACCTTTGGAGCCTGCAGAAAAGAAAGATCAAGAAGAAGTCCCAGATAGTAACAGCAATAAGGATGTGGTGGACCCAACTGATATTGAAGAACCAAAAAGTTTCGATGAAAGAGATTCTGATGATGAGGATAAAGAAAATGACGATGAAGAAAATGACGATGAGGAAGATGGTGGTAAGTTTTCATTTCAAGTGTTTTGCATACTTTAGTGTTTATTTTAGAATGTGTTTTATGGGGGGCTGTCAGAATTAACACGCTTTGTTTGGTGAGCAGGCTTTACTTTTTATGGATATTACATTTCTCCAGCCTATTGTTTGTTATCCAATCACTCATGTCTCAGTTGAAATTATAGAAGTTGTTGTTTTTCCCAAGTATTCCTTCCTCTCTGTTCAGTGTGAGAGTGCCAAAATGTACATTTTCATCAGTTTTTTTCAGTGTGGATATAACATATTTCACAGGTGACCTCAAATCAAAAATGCCAGATTTGTTCCCCAGCAAAGCTATTTTTATGTTTATTATATCTCTGATGTCAGCATAAATATTGTATTTTGGTGTTCTGCATAGGAATTTCCAAATATAGACGTGGTTTTTGGCTGGATTGTGATTTGCTATTTTCATTTTCATGATCAGCTTTTAAATACAAGAAAGTGATAAAAGATTTTATTCCAATTTATAAAGAAACTTTGAGCATAAATTGTTTTTCTAATTTTGCCCATTTCTTTTTTGCAATTCCCATATCAAGTGGATTAAACCAGAGGCATAAATCAAGCAGCTTATGAAATTAAACAAAAGTTAGCAAAATCTTTCCTTTAGTTTCTAAGACTGAATGGGTACCTGAAATTTGACATAGTGTGAGCAGCAAAGCCTGGTGCCAGAATTCCTGTAGAGTTTTGGGTGTCTGACATAATTTAGTGACATTTTTAATGAAACCATTTTGTTCATTTTACAGAAGACTTTGATGAAGAATATATACCTGAAGAGGAATGGGAAGAAATTGATTATTTTGAAACTGAACCAGAGAGAAGTCGCTTTGACACTACAGGTGTTTAGTTTTGTGTCATTCTTTGTTCCAGTATGTGCCTGGCATCAACAGTATAACAAAATCTTAACATACATGTTGTCAGAGTGATCATCAGTAATGAAGAGAAAACTATTTTGTCAGTTTTCCTGATGAATGCATTCATTCTAAAATTTCTGGCAAAAGAGTTCCTTTTCTTGGTTGACCACGCTGCCAGGGATGAAAATTGGACACTTCTTTTCATACATAAATGACAGGTTGTGTTCTGATCACAAAATTGCACTGAAACGACTTAAAACAGCAAAAGCACTTTTGAACACAGTTGGACCATACAACCACACTTATACATGGATCCTCTAAATGGGTAAGCATTGGTTGGGGAGACATAAGTTACTCTAATCTCCACAAAATAGAATCACTTTCTCTCATATAATGGAAAGCTGGTAGAATTAGACCTCTCTCAGATCAGTGAATTTTTATATGTTGACCTCCCATAAACTTAGGTTTGACAGCTTGTCCCATTTTCCTCATCTCTATAGGAGACAAAGAGCTTGAATGAAGCACTAATGTTGTCATTATTATAACATGGCTAGCATAGTTACTTCACTGCTATAATTATACTGAATTTTCTGAACAACAAGTCGCAAAATACACTTGTTCATGTGTGGATTATATTTGTCCATTTTTATCCTTGGTATTTACTAATCCGTGTTTGCCAACTTTCAGCACCAGCAACTCCTACTGTTGAATGCGAACATCAGTACATCTGTATCTGTATAAAAAACAAAACCCACTGACACCAAATGCATGGAGCCACTGCTTTCCTCAACATCAGCAAATGAGATCAGAATAGCTAACCAGATAATATGGAGAACAATTATGGGGATGCTTTAAAGGAACTGTGAAAAGAAATTTTTAGACGCACTTCATGAACCATTGGATGTTACGTAAATATGTCATTTTTGGAACATTTTAAGATGCATAATGTGATAACACCACCTTGCTTGCCAGTTTATAAGTTTTGATTTGTACAGTCTGTTTACTGTTTATGCTTAAGTCATGAGCCTACAAAAGTTAGGGAAGAGGGGGAGATTTATGTAATACGTATTTCAGTGTGAGAAAAACAGATCTATCTGGAATTAGAAGATTGCCAGAAAGCGGACAGAGATATGTGTAGTTTTTCCGTCTGAGGAGAGCACAGATTACAGCTGGTGTGGTTAGCTTTGCATGAAGTATAAAATATGTACAGTGCATGGACATGGTGATTTTGACATGTTCCCCAAGTATGGCATCTGATATTATTTAATCTCTAATGGGCTTTGTGCATGATCAGTCCAGTCACATCCCATCCCATCCCTCTCCCGGTACTCGGATACTGATGTTGGTGGATTTGCTTTTTGCAGGCTTGGACGATTTTCGTTTCTGTTAATTTCAATTTCAAGGAAGGAAGAGGGGACATGTCAATCACACCAGGGCTACTAGTTGTTATTGTGCATGACATTTGTCATGTACAGTGTATATGGGTGGTCCTGGAACTCATGGAAACAATAAAGAGGAAACAGATTTTGACATTCTAGAGGATTTGATATAGTGAAGTTTGACGAGTGTGATTGTCTTCCTTAGAAAATTGCATTCCAGATGTCACTTTTGGCTTATGCTCTCTGTGTTTTCATCAGAAATCACTGTTTGTTTAAGGTCTTCCGTGATGATCGCCTGTACAATTAAACCTTGTTATAAGTTTGGGTTAGGAAGAACCATTATTGAGTTCACTTCAGTGCGGTAAATTTCACTGATTCACAGGTTAACTCAGAAACAGATTCCAGCACATTTCTTGTTTGCTCATCCATCTCTTTTCCGTGACCTGTGGTTGGTTTTGTGATGTTAGACAGAAATGATATTAATGTTTACATACTGCAGAAGTTATGGAATAAATTACTTCTTTCTGTAAGTTGAAACAGCAATAGAGGAAGTTTGTGCTTCTGGAGCTATAGTGATGTTATCTTGACCCATGCATGCTCACAAAAAGAGTTAAGTTCTACAGCATGTGCGCGCCAGAACCTCACCATTCAGCAGGAGTCAGTAGCGATAATGACTTTCATCTTGTTTGAAATGTGACTTATATTTCTGATTTCTTAACAGTGGTGTCTTGATGTTGTTGCTTTTTTCTCTGACACAAAGGTATGTTCTCGTGGTTTTCTAACTCAGCCAGAGGTGGGTAATGCTAGTTACTTTCTTTTATTTTTATGTGACCAAGACAGCTTTTTCCGTTTGCTTCACACTCTATTCCTGTTTCTCTGCTGAACGGGTGTGAAAGTTTAAACAGATTATCAGAGCTGTTATAATTTATATTCATTTCCAGGATAATGCACGACCTGTGCATTCTGTAAATCTCTTGTATAGTCACTTTTGCATGTGATTATAGGCTGATAATTCCTCTACTGTTAAGGTAACATTTGTTGCCAACGTCGTTGTCAGTGAACTAAAGTTGAATAGTGTCATGTGGATCAAGCAAGATCCATTGCATCAGAGATAGCTTTGGACTTTTAAATCTAGCAATATCTCACATGTTTTAAATCTTACATACATAGCTGTACCAGAAACCATTGTGGTCAGTGATGGTTATATTACAATTTGCTATTATTATTTTGGGTTTGATTTTAAATGTAAAAAGCACAAAAGGTCTTTGCTTTCACTGATAGCCAGAATGATAGTTACCAATTACAATATTTAGGTTGCAGATCAAACAATTCTTGAATAAGAGCAATATGTGGCAAAATAAAAGTGTGTAAAATTTGAAAAGAATTGTTTCATTGATTTCACAGGTGATATATAGTATTTGCAAAATGTGGAACTGATAGAAAGCTGGGTCACACTTTGCCTATAATCTTTTTGGTCATTGAACCTTCCTTGCATGCCAGCTATTGTCCCCTTTTCCTGCTATGACTATGCATGCCGTGGAATCAGTGTTAATGTTTGCCCATCATTTGGTCATGATATTAGAATTCATTATTAAGAAATATTAAGTTCAAGAGAGAAACATTTGCAGTTCTAACATTTGGTTTGCTTTGCTTACATTCACGTTCATGAAATAAATGTACTCTCTAAAACAAATCTCTGTTCATTGCTTGGATAATTGAGCTTGATACATTGATGAAGAAATTACACAACTCATTTCAGAGCTGTTTTAACTTGAACACATTTGTGCAAGTTAAAAAATATGTCGAGCACAAACAAAATTTGTTTGAAGATAAGATTTGATCATATTGAAAAAAAGCCATTAAATGATTCACTCAGCTCTCACACAATACAAAGTCACCTCACCTGTCACCTGTCGGCCTCATCGTCATCGATGTTAGCTGCTACAGTGGATGTCACGACAAAATCTCCTCCACCCAATCCTGCCCTTAGCTTTCCTAGTTAGTTCACTTATTTCCAGCTGGCTGACTTTCTTGATGTTATCGTGATATGTAATGGGTGGTCTTCCTTGTTTTCTCTTTGTTTCTGTCTTTCCTTGAAGGATTGATATCATAAGGGCCGTGCTTTTGTTTTGCGCCGCGTGGCCGATGTATGCAAGTCTTCTTTTATTTATTTCAGGTGTTATTCTTCTGGTGGTGCCAAGCTGTTCTAAGATGCTTGTATTTGTTCTCCTTTCTGTCCAACTTATTCTGAGTAGCCTTCTGTAAAGCCACATTTCAGCTGCCTCCAATCTTGTTATGTCTGCCTTTCTGAGTGTCCAGGCTTCACAACCATATAGTAGGACTGGCCAGATCAAGCACTTAAGTATGTTCACTTTGAGGTCCGTTGGTGTGCCTCTATCCTTCCAAATGTTGTTTAGTTGAACCATTTTGTGTTTTGCCATTCCTATCCTTGTTTTTATGTCCTTTGAGCAGCTTCCATCTTGCGATTTATGTGATCCTAGGTATTTGAAATCAGTCACTTTTTCTAGTGCTGTTTTGTTTACTAGTATCTCCTGGTGTTCATGGTGCCCTGTTCCAGTATGCATGACTTTCGTTTTCTTAGCATTTAGGTGTAGGCCTGCTGTCTTGCCCGCTTCATCCACTCTGTGCAACACTCTTTTCGTGCTGGTGATGTTATCTGACATAAGAGCTGTGTCATCAGCGTAGCGAAGGTTTGTGATGTTTCGGCCTCCGATCTTTATTCCCATATCTTCTATGTCTGCGTTTCTCATGATCTGCTCAGTATAAATATTGAAAAGATGAGGTGAAAGTATGCAACCCTGTCTGACTCCTTTCTCGATGTTGAAATATGGACAGTTCTCATTGTTCCATCTAATCGTTGCCTTTTGTTCGTGGTATAGTGCAGCGATGAGGGTCACAAGGTGTTTCGGGAATCCCATCTTAATCATTATATCGAACAGGTGATGGTGCCTAACGCTGTCGAACGCTTTGCTGTAGTCTATGAACGTGATGAAGGCTTCGTTTCCATTGCTTCTTATCTGTTCAATCATTATTTGTAGTATGAAGAGCATGTCAGCGGTTCCTCTGTTGGTCCTGTAACCAGCTTGACATTCTGATAGTTCCTCTTCTACCTTAGATTTCATTCTGTTGAGTATGATGATGAGCAGGATTTTGCTGGTGTGACTGATGAGGGCGATGGTTCTATAATTTCCACAGTCTTTGACATTGCCGCTTTTGTATAGCATGACGAATTCTTGTAGCTTCCAGTCTGTTGGCCATTCATTTGTCTGCCAAATTTTGCAGATCATTTGGTGGAGTGCTTTTATTCCTGATTCGCTGGTATGTTTCAGGAGTTCACCTGGTATGTTGTCTAATCCAGGGGATTTTCCATTCTTTATTTGTTTTATTGCAGCCTGTACTTCCTCCAAGAGAGGTTCTGGTTCTTTATCTATCTGTTGTGAGTCTGGTTGTTGGAGGTCCCTCGGGTCTGGTCTGATGTTGTCCGCAAACAGCATCTTGCCGTATTCGTGCCATCTTGAGAGCACATCTTTTGTGTTTGTCAGTGTTGTGCCTTCTTTGTTGTTCAGACTCAAGTTCTGTGGTTGGAAATCCCTCTTTTTTACTTTTCTTATTTGTTCAAACATTTCTTTTGACTTTCTTTGTGTATTACATTCTGTTATGTTTGCACACTCTCTTTCTAACCATGCATTCTTGTCTCTTCTGATCTTTGTTTGGATTTCCTTCTTCAGTGCATGATATTCATCTTGTTTACTAAGTTTTCTGGCTTTGCTCTTTCTTTTTGCAAGCTCTATCACTTCTTCACTGATGTATGGTTTGGGAGTTTTCCTCGTTCTTTTCCCGAGTTTCGATTCAGCTGTTTCACTCCAAATTCTTTTCATGTCTTTCCACAGTGTATCTGGGTGTCTTTCTTCAGCTGACCACTCCTTGAGTAATGCTGAGAAACGGTTTTCTGTTTCGATCTGAAAAGCATTGCTGATTTCAGGGTCTTTCAGTTTGTCCGTGTCAAATCTGGTGGTGGGTTTTGGCTTGCTCTTCCTATAGGCTTTCAATCTCAGTGAAAATAGAAAATAGGAACTGAACCCTACTTCTCATCTAGCAAGAGAAGTGTATGGTCGCTGAGAATGAATTTGTTGATTGTTACAGTTTTACATTCTCCACATAGTTTTGCTATGTTTTTTCTGTGACTTGATGACTTATTTAAGTAGGCTTGTACAATTCTTTGCATATGATACTTAGGTACTTAACTCTTTCCCTACGGGCCAGCATTCCACTTCTGGATGGAGCACATCATGGGTTTACAAGCCATACTGTACTATGCATTTGTATACAAAGTTTGCCTTACTACACAATAGTTGTCCAAACTATACACTTATTGAACACGTGTTATTGCTGGACACTCTTAGACAGAGGAAGCTTTACCAAAAATTCTATTTTTAAGGTTAAACATCATGGGATGTTAATTTCCAATACAGTGGTCAAGGAATACCTTTACAACATCACAATGCAGGCTGTGTTGTACCGTCTGCCTCTAGGGAAACGTGCGGCGCAGTGCAAATTGTACGGTAGGGAAAGAGTTAAACATCTTTGAAACTGTCCAACAAAAGACAGCAGTTTTTGCTGGCAATAGTTTAAACGTAAAACTTTGTATTAATAAAAAATAGCATTAGTATTAAAAGGTAAAATCTTAAGCCCATAAACTTCTTTCACTGTGAATAATACATTATTAATAGTTGTACTGATGTTATTAATATGTTGGCGTGTGAATACACTGGCACATTTGACACATGTACTTTCTCATTGTTGCACACTTCCTGCAGAAATACACGAGTGCATAATACCGCAGATATACATGTGCACAGACTCATATTGATCTGCACCACACAGGGGTACATGTGTGAGGGCACATGTGTTCATGTCTCTGAGGGTTTGCACAAATACCAGTCCACACACAGAATCTCATATGATAGTGACATTATGTCTGCAGCAGAAAAGTTCTTGTTGTATTTATGTAATACTGTACTTAAGTAAAATTTTATGCAAGTGGTATTGTATTATTGTAACCAAGTTGACTGTTTAGTTAGCTACCCTCGTTTATCCTTGAAAAGCTGTGTCCATCTTTCAGTGGATAAGTTTACACTTTTCCACTGCCGCTCTGTCCCAAGTAACTTTGTTATGGTTGTATTACTGTTTGTGTCAGTTCCTTATACTGAAACTTGCCTGTTCGTCATGCAGCAATAAATGGTCAGTCTCATGTCCCCTGAGTTCCTATGTGCCTGATTATATGAGAAGACTTCCAAGAATTAGGAGTTTCCAGCCTAATAGATAAGAAACAAAAAAAATGAAATCATTATATGGAGAGATACCACAAAGAAAATGCAGACAGCCTTCTGCAGTGAGCCTGATTCCTAAGTTCTGTGAAGTTAACAGTTGCTGGCAGCACCTGCATACTCTGGATTGCTTGTCTTCAGTGCCAGCTCATTTTCATTCTTCTAAAATATCAGAGATGAGACCACAATTTGTGCACATTATTTGATTTTTTTTTTTATACCGCATGCATGTGCTTTCATAAGACTGCATCCTCTTTCTTGTCTTCCTGTGGCTTTTTCACCAGCATATCTTCGTTTAGTCAATGAACAAGCTGAAGTTGGCTGTTGAATGGTGCCTTTTTTAAATCCTGATGATGTGTGTTAATGACATAGACTTGCAGTGAGATTAGAGAAAATATGATAATGAAAACTGTGCTTAATTTTCATGGATTTTACGAAGGAAATTGTTTTCAGAAATATCATTGTTTGAATGTGGATGATTATGCATTGATGGTTAGAAAGTTGTACTATTGTACTGCATTGTGTGCCATGTGTTGTCATTTAATGCAAAAAAACAACAACTGGGAATAGGGTTTGTGAATAGTGTGAAATTTTCAGACATTTTTTTGCCATGTTAACATGGATGGTACTTTTTTTGTCTATGATGAGTAAATTATAGTTGAGTGTTCTCACTTTGAGCTCCCACCCCTTCTGAGATGTACTGATACTCCTTACATCTTGGCCCCTTTCCAGTATGATATTTGGAAAGCATGTTTTCTGTAATAGACAGGTATTTTTCAAGAGCTGGTGATAAAATGTAGTATTTGAATTCATCCCAGAATGTAAGTTTGATTTTCATTTCTCTAAGAAATAAAACACATCAACCCTCAGCATACGTTCAGGCCACTGAATATTTTACTGAATTTGTAACTCAATTTTACAAGTTGTGAGTAATTATTTCTTTGTTCATGTCATTTATAAGAAGAGTTCGTAATTCAGGCACTTTGTACTTTGTACCACAAAATTTGTCATCCTTATCATCAATGTATCATGTCCCCATTTTTTTTTTTTTTTTAATTTCCTGCCCTCCCCTTCCCCAACCCCCACCTTTTGCTAAATATGTGTTGTTTTTTCCTTGTTTGTCATCACATGGCATGTGGGAATATTTCCTGATACTCTGTAAATTTCTGACACATGTGAACCCTTGATCTAATGCTTTGTAACATCATCTGAACAAGACATTTAACTCTTTGTGTGCCATGAATTTTTCCACGTTTGCCAATACATGAAGAAAATAGTCGGGGAAATGAATGATGTCATGGAAGACTAACTACGGCAAACACTGGTAATAGAAAGTTGACTTTCTTTCTTCCCGAAACAAAATAGCCTAGCATGCTTGTGCACAGATACATCAGTGAGTGGCACAAATGTGACCAGCTGAAGAACCGATATATTGCTGAATGGCACACAAAGAGTTAAATTGTTTTATTCTGCTGTTCACTCTTTTTGCACATTGCTTGACTGCCTGGAAAAGTACATGTACAGTTTTTGAATCATAGGTTGGCCCTGCTATAAAATCATATTTTAGCTTATTTGAATTAGAAGAAGACCAAAACATTAAGACATTTTTAAACAGCAATTGATGCACCATGTGCTGACCCATTAAATCCCAAGCAATTGGAGCCAGCATCAAACAAAACAGATGCCATGGATATGAACTTGTTTGTGTCACCTGTAGTTTGAGTTCCTTGTTGGGAAGCTAGTGCAGTCACAACACCTCTGTCATGTTCTTGTTAAATTCAGTCATGATGTGTTACGTTTTCCTTCATGTCAACATCCAGTCCAGTCTGTGGATTTCTGAGACTTTGGCTTTGACTTTTAAGCTCTTGGTTGGGGGGAGGGGATTCTCCCAAGAATACTGCTTTTTACATGTATGGCTGGGACTTTGGGGCAGTATACTGATAAAACAGCAAGTGTGGGCAACTTGTGATCTGTCGATCTTTTTCCTAACTTCAGGTATAAAGATAGTAAGTCAGGTTTTCTCAGTTTCTGCATGGCCAATTTTGCATCATAAGTCTCACATTTGATAAAGCTGTAATTTTCTTTTCCTTTTATATTGTTGCAGCTATTTCAGGCAGCAAATGTGAATTTAGGTAGTCATATTTACAGATAGTCTTTAAATGAGTTTGAATGGCAGAGAGAGATAGACAGCTAGTAGGGCAATGGACTGTTAACATTTATAGCATGCAATTTCTGAGGGGATTTTTTTTTTAGATATCATTATGTCTTTGGCGACACAACAGGGAATTAGGAAAAATAAGTTTTTGCAACTAACATGAGAATGTAAATTAGCAAAGTTGTTATGCACTACTTTTTCTGCTGCCCCATGTGTAACTTGCATACATGCATGAAATCACAATTGTTCATGCTGCAGTGTAGATGCATTCACCCATTTCCAACTGGATATGCTTATAAGTTTACTCAGGACATGTGAGCTGATCATATCCAGTAGAATTAGGGTGCATGTTTTATGAAGCAATATTAATTTGATCATGCTTTCTCTTTGTGCATGGTCGGATATGCCATTTTCCCACCCAGTTCTCCTACACCATGTGTGGGGTTTTGAAAAAAACAAGAACAAAGTGGTCATACACAGCATGTTGGACCATTTTCAGAATGAGAATTCATTTTTTGCCTTTTTAAAAATCTTTTTTTATAGGAACTGTATTTTTATTGCATTCAGTGTTGCACTTTCATACTGACAATTCAAATGTATTGCCCGTCAGTGTGAAAAGTGATTATTGTTAAACTGAAGCAAGAGCAGTTGTTAATGTGGTGCAGAATTTATTAATATAATAGTAGGAGTTTCTGTGATAGTGGTGAAATGTGTTGCTTTTCAAATTCAACTTGTCAGAACAATATATCTTTATACCAGGCAAGTCCCCATAACGTGTATATATTATTCTATGTTTCAGATCTCAACAAGTTCCTGAAGAAAAATCTAGGTGTTGAAAGCAGTTCAGATGAGAAACAAGAAGGTGGTGATATTCCATCTCAGCACGCAGAAATCAAAGGTTTGAATCATTGCAATAACACCTCAAAAGTCATCATTTCAAAATGTACCCATGGTTGATATCCAAGCCCAGTAGTTTGCTCACAACTTAAAACGTACACATACAAATACAACATTATATCAGCAGATCTTCTTTTGCTGCAATTACAACGTCTTTCCAGATTGACGATTGATGATTTTCATTCGAGGGGAGCTTGTGCAAAAGGGTGTTAGTAAAGTCCTTGTGTTTTAAATGCCCATTTGAAAACTCTAGTCAAGAATTAAGAATCTGACATAATTTACTTGACTGGTGGTGATCAAAACTTCAGTTTATTCACTAGACATCACTATTAAAATCATATTACTGTAACTAACGTGATATAACTGGAAATAAAGTTGATGCATGTATTCTGGAATTTCAAAATTGTGTGATGCTTTTTGTCCGTAGTGATGGCAAATGTGTTAAAACTTAACAAGTCTATGATTACTGATGCTAAGTCTTTAATAAATTTCATCTGAAATGGACTTTATCAGTTTATGGGATGATTTTTAAACTCTGTGAAACTGAAGCTATTACTATTAGGATTTTTAATGATACTAGGGCTTTATTAACAACCATGAATAACTTGTTTCTACTATAGTATGAGATATATTTATATATATATATATATATATATATATATATATATATATATATATATATGCAACTTGTGTTTTTACTACTTGGGTAGGACATATTGAATTCTGATTTTGTGGAGTGACACCAGAGTTGACCAAGAATGGCCATGACACATTTAAGTACGGTTTGAATAAATCTCTTATTATATGACAGTTTTGAAACTGATTTTTAATCTTCATATGAACAGAACAATAAGAGAATGTTAAGTACCAATGTGTGATCATGAAACTTTTATACCACTAAAATTAGAATGTCATGTCTACAAGTTTACTGGAGTTTGCTTACATTTCATGCATTCTTTTTTTTCTTGTAGAACCAGAGGTTCAGACTGAGGGCAAGAGAGGTGTGGAAGAACCTCAGATTCAGAGAGAAGATAAAAAACAGGGGCAGCAGAAAGAAGGGGTTACCACATTTGCCATTGACGATGAGGAGGAGGAAGACGAAGACAAGGACATTCCAGTGCTTGATCCCACAGAACTTATGGATGATGAAGATAAGGAAGAGGGTAAAGAAGAAATTGTCAGGTCAGATGCAAAGCCTCCACCTGATGAGAGTAAGGAGAAAAGTATCACTGCGGGTACGACACCTCCATCTGTTGATGAAGTGGAAAATGAGGAGGATGAGGGAGCTGATGAAGATGAGGACTTTGATCCAACTGAAATAGATGAGTCCTCACTTGAAGAGCCTTTGGAAATGCCAGGTGAGGCTGCAGACACAAAGACCTCAGATTCACCTGAAGGTGATCAAGATGAAGCTATTGGCATGAAAGAAACAAAGGTTTCTGTTGATGAAAAAGAGCAGGATGTACAGACACCAGAAGAAAAGTCACATCAGGGTGACAAGGCAGCACAGGAAGTTCCAACAAAAACAGCTGAGGAAAGTCCTGAAAAGATGCCAGGACACTCTGGTTTAAGGGAGGATAAGACATCAGTTCAGGATGAAAAAGCAGAGAAACCCAGCAAAGAGTTTGACCCAACATCTGATTTGCATTTTCAGTCCGAACAATTGTTGGTAGAAAAGACAGATAATGAGTCTCTTGTCACAGAAAAAGAGATTAAGAGCCCTGTTGCTGATTCGATTTCAGAGAAATCTCAGCAACAGGCACCAGTAGGTGAAGATGGAACTGAAATTCATGAAACAGAGGTGAAAGAAGAAACAGGTGTTGAGGCTGAGGTCAGGGCTGACACACCCAAATCAGTGTCTCCTGAGGCAGGTCCAGGTCAGAAGCTTCACACTGAGGGTGGAGATGTAGATAAGACAGAGACTGAGATGGAAACTCATGAGAAAGAAAGTGTGACAATTGATGAGATTCTTAAAGCAGATGAGAAAACAGGCTTACCAAAATCTGACGTGGGGAAGTCTACAGATCCTGTAGCACACTCAGATGAAAGCCAGGAAAAGGTTGAAGGTGTGGAGTCAAAGGATCCAGATAAACTTGATGGGAAGCTGAGTGTGGAGAAAGAACCAACTACTGAAAAGGAAACGGCAGATTTAAAAGGGGCAGAAAACATGATTGATAAACTAACAGTTGAGCAAGATTTATTTGGTGAACATGTAGAGAAGAGAGATGGCCTTGCAGATCTTCAAAGCAGCAGTGCTGAACAAATTGTGACCAGCCAGGCATCAGTTACACCAGCACTGGACACCCAAATGACCACTGCTTCTGTCAAGGAAAGTGAAGCAGAGAGCATCACTTCTGCGTCAGACATCGAGGCAAGTAAAACAGACATAAAAGAGCCAGGTACAACACAAGAGGGTGCCGATTCAGAAGTACCCGAAGTGAGTGATGCAGGAGAAACTGTGATTGAGGACGGAACAACCATTATCTTTGATGCCTCAGGCAATATGCTGACAGCAATAATGCCAGATGAACATGCCCCTCAGACACCAGAGATTGTAGTTGAGTCATCTGAAGCCAGTGATATTATCAGTACCACAGCAGAGCATTCTCATCCCGTGGATCCCACCAGTGTAGGTGACATACCTAAACCAACCATGCTGGTGGAGGTAGAGGAGACCGATAACAAACCACCAACTGCAACAGACAGCAAAGATGTAGCACAGCCCCTGGAGAGCTCCAGGGACAATGTGAACTTGAATGACACAAACACTGCCAATATTCAGCCAGGGCTGGACGACTTGATTATGGACAGAGATCACACCAGTGAAGCTTACCAAAGCTCAGACTTCAACAGCCGTAAGATGCTGTCTGTAAACCAGCCACCACCAGCGACACAGCAGCAGCCGCAGCAGGTACCACCACCTGAAGAAGTACAAGAACAACAGAAACAACAGGAAAGTCAATCGTCGGTTGACCCAACATCAGTTGTGGATGTCCCACCAACTTTCATGGGATTTGACCCAGACTCAGCTGCCAGTCTTCGGACAGACCTCCCAGACATTCTGGCAGAGACTAAGGATAGTGCTGCATTGGATGCACAGACTGAAGCCCCATCAGAATCATCAGAGACCAAACTATCATCAGCCCATGCCAGTGAGGACATTGTTGATACCTTGGCTGATCAGGAAGAAGATGTTGCAGATTCTGACGAGGAAGAACAGAATTCACAGGTAAAGTAAACTATAAGTATCAGATTCATAATGTGTTTATTAGGAGTGAAATGGAAACTTAGTATATTTATTGTTATGGCAAAAATACAGTTTGTATCTTTGCTTATATACATGGTGCCTTTTTGAAGTACTTCTACACTTTGCAATACTCATAACTTCAACTACATGGCGTATAAAATTAATGTCTGAAATGCAACTTCTTTAAAATTTGTAACCTGAGAAAAGTGCTGAGGAATAGCGCTGTGCTGCCCTGTTTGATGAGCAGTCATGGTGGGCTTGACCATAGTTTTTGCTATATTTATTGGTTAATGGCTAGTTAATAGTTTCATAATTGGTCAGACACTATGATGACACCTTTCCATATTACACAGGGATGTGATTCATCTTGGTGCTTGAAATTGGAAATCAAAACTCCCGTTGAAGGAGACCTGCCTTTGTGATCTTGGCCATATTATCAGAACATATTTCATACGAAACATCAGTGACATCGTGGCATGAAAGAGATCACCATCCATACTCATGTGTATATCAATGAGAAATTCTGGTGAAAGATTGTGTTAGCTTACCTAGTGCAGTGTTATTCATGTGATTTAAAAATTAAGAAGGAGAACGATTCTGTTATCTGCAAATCATCATGAATATCTCCTGTATTTGCCCTATTTCCTGGTGCCTCAAAGAAGCAGATTCCCTTTATTCGGATTACTGTGTAAAGGAATACAGTTCTTCAGCAACCACATGAGTTGTTTATACTGTTCTTGTTTATAGTTGTTTATCTGTAACTCCTCACCAGAGTGAGAGCACAACTCAGTCCTCAGCAGATATAGGAGAGATTCCTCCACCCCCTGTGCCTACAGATGGCCGGATGCCTCCTGATGGTGAGGAAGCAAGGGTGGAAGACTATGAGGCAGGGTCCACCTATCAGAGCAGGAAAATAAATGATGAAGACTTGCTGACCAAAGAAGAAGAAGAAATTGCAGCAACTTCCGCAGGTTTTGGAAAGCGACTGATGGGAGCAGTGGAAGAGCAGATTAAAACAGTGATTGAAAAGGTAAAGTAAATTTGTCTTGATGATCCATTTCACAGTAATTCAGTTTCACAGGACTCTTTCCCAGTGAAAAGTGTGTCTGTGATCGGTACTTAGAATTAGTGGTCCATTTCTGAGATTTTCTCAAATGAACTCTTTCTCATCAAACTATCACCAAGTTATCATTTCGTAGCTATCCATCCCTCATGGACCCAACTTGTAGTGATCCCACTCTCAGTGCTTCATTTCTTAGTAATCCATTTCTCATTTAAGCAGCAATATGAAACCAGTAATTTGTCGTTATTAGTCGTCATTTCCTGTTAATCTGGAACTTTCATCATCTCTCAAGTCCATGAAAAACCATTTACAGTGACACCAACTGAAGTAATAAAACTTGTGTTTTATCCTCACAGTGTCATTACAATACTGGTAAAAAAAAAAAAAAATCTAAAATTGGCTATTATTGTTTATTTTGACAGCTTCCTCCATCAGTTCAGTCTCTGCTAGAGCAGGAACCACTGGGCTTGTCACCCAATATGACAGTGGTGGTCACCACAATGGCACTTGCTGTCTTTATCTCTGTCACCTGCATGTCCTGTTGTTCATCAGTAAGTGGTCTTGTCCTCACCAGACAGTGTATTTATGTTCAAAATGTGTTTGATTGCATGTTTGAAATACATTTGATCTGCATTTGAATACATTACAATGTTGATGTATTACTCTGAACTCCAAAGTTATAAACTGAAGTCAAATGTTCTGTCATGCATCATGCAGCTCTGCTGTCAGCCTCACATGGTTCCAGGTTGATTATTTTACTCTTTTGTATTTGTGTTACTTTAAAAAAAAAAAAAGGAGTTTTAAATATTTTTCTTTAAGTTTTGAGACGAGTGTTTTTCCACAGGGAAAAGGGGAAATATCATTTTAAATCATACACAATTTCTTCATTTCTCCTTTCAGGGATCCAAAAAAAAGAAGCTTAGGGCAAGTCTAGGTAAGTTGAATAAACTGCTAAAAGTATTAAAAAGATATTTGTTCAACTTTTGATACAATCACAATAGTGGACAGCATACTTGCAATGGCCGTTCAATTGAACACATCACGCTCAGTAAAAATCTACATGCCTTATTTGACAAGACATGTGTTCATTTTAAAATGTATACATTACTATTCAGCATTGTACGAACAGTAGTTTTGACATTTGCTTCTTTTATGATTAATTTATTTTATGTGATTGATGTTTTGAACAGATGTGATCCAAGAGCTGGAGGCAAAACTACAACTGGCAGTCAAAGAGAAAGAAAACATAGAAGACCAGATCCAGGATCATAAGACTGAGGTCAGTGGTAAAAGATCCCAAATTTTCATCTTAGTCTCCCTGTTGCTTTCTTAAGGATGAGGAAAAAAGCTAAGCTTTATGTAGGGTTTCATTTCAAATTGTTAACAGTTTGATTCAAGTTAAGCCCCAGTCTTGGCATAAGGTTTAACCAAATCTTTATCTTATTGATAGATGTCAGCAGTTTTTAATTACAAATTTGTACTATGTTACAGTGTAACTTCTTTTCAATAGGTGACTCTAGGAATCTTGATGTAGCTGGCATGAGATTATTTCAGTCTTACTGCCTAGTTAAGAAATAGTAAATGCAATCTGAGGGCCAAGCTTTATGGTTGAAAATTTTGCCATCGGCTGGAATTCCCCTGAGAAAGGAAAATTTTATCGTCAGTGGATTTATGTTGAGTTTGATCTTTGCATTAGGTACAGATGTTAAGCATCAAAAACTTAACCATTTCATACTTGGAGTCAGAGAAACAATGTCATTGACTCAGTAAATAACAAGACTGATTTGTACAAGTTAGCAAGAAGCTGTGGACATAAATGTCAATGTTTTCTTTCTGTTTCAGAATAAGAAACTGAAGGATGAAATGGCCAAATACAAAAAGGATACAGGAAAAAGCAGCTCAGAATTGCATACTGTTCAGGTGTTTGTCTTATCTTTGACTCAAAATATTGTTCAGTTGTTCACCAACTGATAATGTGCATGGCCGATTCTTTATATATTATGGCACCGAGTGAATCATGTTTGGTCCTTGTAGTTCAAGGAAGTATTTCAAATCATGGCAAATTGTCTGATTGAACCAGTACCTGCTGAGAAAATGGACACCACCACCAGCTGACAGGAAATACAAAATTGTGATTCCAGTGGACAAAATACCTGCTGCTAATAATGATAATGCCAATATCGTCAACACCTGTATTTGATGAGGAAGTTGGATTTTTTTTTCACACGCACACTTGCATACAGTGTTTTAACTATTCACACTTATCTCTATACATATGTTATCTCTGCAGCAAGAAATAGTTTTTTAAGTAAATATTCAGATATCTTTCTGTGCTAAAAAACATTATGATATAACAGATATGAAATATTCCACAAACTAATGTTTGTAAATAATAAAGAGGAAATACTTTATCACTTTATGCTGGTCTTGTTTTTTTTTTTTCCTTTTCTTTTTGAATTGAAGCGACTCAAAATTATTTTAGGATTTTATGGGATTTTTTTTCATAAAGGAGAAACTTTGAAGATTTCCACAGTTTTGAAATACGAAGACTAATAGTGAAAATCTTGTCAGGTCTTTATCGCGAAGTTGAATGATATCACTGGCCAATATTTTAGGCTGCACTGTTAATCAGATGCATTTGACTACCACACAGCTTCACAATGAAACCTTGAAGAAACAAGTTCAGACTTTACAAGAAGAGGTGAAGGAACTCAGAGAAAATGCCCACTCTAAACAAGGGGAAGTCAAACAACAGACCAAGAAGGTAAAAGAAAATGGTGCATTTCTGTGCATTTGGAGTTTTTTTTTTTTACTTTATTGTCCAAAGAAGAAGTAAAGGTGTGATTCGTAAGAAAAAAAATTACACTTCTGACACGAAATGTTCTCAGCTTGATATGTTTTCAACATTCGAAGGTGGAAATTTTACACTCGATAAAACGGTTAGTCTATGATATTATTGCATTGATTTCTCTTTTTGTCTGATTTGATTGTTACAAAATTTCATTCCTTTTTCTTATCAGTACAAAGATTTGGAGAAGCAGGTCAAAAAATTGGAAGAGAGGGAGAAGAAACTGGACCAGGAAAATCACACAGTGAGTTTAGCTGTAGGACTGTGCTTTCCAGCCATGACACTAGGGTGGAAGTTTCTGGCTGTCACAGTTTCATGCATTTGAATGCTTGCCAGTGACGGGAAACTGTAATGTTCTATTTTATGTGTGTGAGAGGGATGGTGGCAAATGTATATAATTCTGTGAGGGAGCCTTAATGTTTGCGAGTTGGGTTTACTTTATCATGGGGATCCAGTCATTGAGTGTGATATATTCAAGATTTTAGTCTCATAAGTAGTCTTTCTCTTCAATATGACCTGTACAATCAGTAAGTCCCCATGGTTCAGTGAAGCCTTTACCAGTATATTATCTAATGAAGTCTTGAGTTTATAGGAAGAAAAGACAGTGTAGACAGATATACATGTTCTACTTGAAGCCCTAAGCTTATACAAGTATAACTGGCCGACTTGTGATGTTGATTTAAACACGTTTTAATTAACATACTATATTTGTTGATTTGTTGTAATTGGATGGTCTCCAAAAACCTGCAGTCCAAAGCAAACTAATTACTGTAAGTTACTGTAATAAGTTGATGTTCACTTCACAGTAATGATGATTAGGGCTGGGATTAGATAAAAGAATCTAAAATCCAAAATGTAGTCTATATGAGATTTTTTATCTAATCTTACATTTGTTACAGATTGTCCCATCCAAGGACATATATTTCTGAGTATGTGTATCTGAATTAAAACTTGAAGAGATATAGTTATTTTTTTTATAATAGTCTCTTTTGGAAATAATTGGATCAATTTGTTTCATTCACAGTTGACATCTGAACTAAAGGAGAGAGGAGAGGAGATCCAGACACTATCATCCAAAGTTGGAAGCTTGACAGATCAGCTGGGCCATCTTCAGACCAGCAAAGATCAGGTAAACTTGTTTGACTTTTATGGGGAGAACCCGTGACTGTCCATGGTCTGAGCTGGGTTGGGGAAGGTGTCTGTTAACATTAGCAATAGACCTCAAAAGTGGTCAGTTGTCACAGACTGTAGGACAGGGGTAGCTGACCATGACAGTTGTACGTACCAGTGAACGAAAGAGTTCACCATGTTATCCCTGATTGGATTTCATATTATTCCGCTTGTACTCTGTTTGTAGTGACAACAAAAACTTTGTCTTAGAAGTTCTTCCGGCTTCCTCAACAACATATTCCAGGTCTTGTCACAGGAAAACTCAAAATATTATCAATAGTAGTCAGGGGCTCTGCAGAGATCAATTGCTTTTCACACTCGGAATATCACAACTTATTTGATTATAAAGTTGAAATGTGAAGAAAAAAAAAAGGATGAAGAACAAGTTTTTCTTTGCAAAGCCATAATGTTAGCATCAAATGACAAGAAACAATACATCTAATTCAAGAGGAAACATAAGTTCTCAGTGAAAATAATAAAAAAAAATTTTTTTTTTTTTTTAATAACAATGGTTGCTAAGAGGTTGCCACTTGGTCTTTCTGCAGCATTTAATTATGTGTGTTTGAATTTTTATTTGTTCTTTATGGGAACTAGGTAGGTCATCCAGTGCCCTGGAGATGGACCATTTGACCATTGATGGTATGCTCATATAAAATAACAGACTTCAGCTCATTTCTAAACTTTGGGTGCCAATGCCAAGGGCAGAGATCTGCAAAAACAAAGACCTCAATACTATTTCTTAGCTTTGTCTTCTCATTTCAGCTGCTGTCGGAGGCAGAAGACTGGAAAGAAAAGTGAGTCCATAGTAATATAGCATCCAATATGGTGTCTTTTTTCCCATTTAAAACGGCTGCAACAGTTTTGTAATCACTAGATAGGATCAGAATATCGTCAATATCAGGCCTAGATTGAATTTTAAAACTTGCATCATTTGCAGATCAACATTAACCTGTGAATGTCATGCAGGGTTCTCACACTAACTGTAGAGAGTGAAAGATATTCATTTAGCCCCATAGACCAGAAAAGTTTGATTAACTTAATATTATTTTTATGAATTATAAAAGACATTTTCAGTGGTCATTCAGCAAGAGGGGCTCCGGCTCAGCGCAGGTAGGAAGGAACTTGGTCTTGTAAGGATACAAGTGAAATACATAATGTCATGTGTTATGCATCATTCTTTAACACAGTCAAATGAATTTTCAGTTTTGATACCAAAGGTGATAAACTAAGCCGAAACTGATTATAAAAATATCCTGAAGAAAAATACTACAGTAGTTTTTACAGGAAATGATTTAAATTGGGATTTCATGTTTTTTTTGTTTTTTTAAAATGTATTTAAGTGATAAATTCCATCCCAAATACTTTTATTGATGAATTTTATTATTGTTATGATAAACTAATCTGAGATCAAATATAATGTACAGGATATTGTAATATTGTTACAGATAGCAAGATGAATTATTATATCAGAGAACAATTTTAGTCTTTTCAGCCACTCAAGTGAGAGCAGTTAATCCCATTGTTCTGAGGGAATACAATGTTATCAACATACTCATATGCAATATGAAATTGTCTTTCTTGGGGAGGTTAATTTCAGATATGGTTAAGCCTGTCGACTGACACAAGATTTAAATATTTCAGTGAAATTCGTAATGCAAATTCACAACTCCTTTGCGTAGAAAATTCCATTCTCAGGTGAATTTGACACATTGCTGCCAAATTGCAGTTAAATTTTTGTTTCAGTCAGTACATTTGGTGTCCAGAATTGTATGGATACTCGTGTTCTTTTTTTTTTTCTCATTCAGGACTTTGTTGTTTACTTTGAATATGGAATTTGGTTTTTAGCCTTGATATTTATGTAAGCCATTTATTTGGTGTTAAATTGTGGAATATTTTCTGGAAAAGTTGATTTCAAGAAGGCATTTAACCTTGGCATGTTCCTAGGTTGACAATATCTATATTAGTGACGTTCTTGCTTTTTTTTTTGCCTTTTAACTTTTCATTTATGAAACCCATGGTGATTTATTCAAAACATGGTCTGAAAGTTGATAGTTGCCTTATATACCTGAGGGTAGTTTAAAGTGAATAACTTTCTTGTATTTTGATTAAGCTGTCTGGAGACAGTTTATATAACAACATATCAAGATATAACGAGTGGCTGAGACGTAGAGGTTTTGTCACATAAATGTAATTATGTCCAGACTGTAGAAACAAAAGTATCAACAAAAGACATGATTTTTTTGTAACCGATACTGAGTTGAGCAACTTAAATTTGAGGGTTTGATTGTGCAGTGATAGATGGGTTGGAAATTTAATGTTGCGCTGCTGAGAGACTTGACATTTTTGGTTGAGGAGCAATTTTTTTATCTTTCAGATGGAATAGAATGTTTGTATTTTCTGAAGAAAACAGTCACCGA
Organism: Onchidella celtica; assembly: GCA_963931925.1. NCBI lineage: Eukaryota > Metazoa > Mollusca > Gastropoda > Systellommatophora > Onchidiidae > Onchidella > Onchidella celtica. Next base: position 55,896,890 of record OZ007569.1, on the reverse strand, counting down.
CTTAGAGACAAGGCTTTTTTTTCTCTCTGACTACTTGTATGACATGTAATTTACTGAAATTGCAAGTGCATGAAAAAGTTCTAAGTCCTTTTTGTGAGGCAGTTAACATGTGAGTAAACAGTTTCTATACTTCCAGTGCTTACGTGATTTGGACCTGTCAACCATGTTTGAATTTTAAACTGTGTGCAGGTAAACATTCTTTATTGTCCTCTTGTTTCACCAGAGTTTCAGATCTGAAGGAGAGGTTAGAGCAGAGAGAAGAAGAGTTCAAACAAATGCAGGAGAATATCATGTTCAAAGAAAATGAATTAGAGGTTGGTACACTCCCCATGCTATTATATTAAGAAATAATGAAGTGGTTAAGTGTAACCACTGTCACTTCTGCCAAATCGCGAAACTAGGTCGCTGTGGTAAACAAGAAATTGAGGAATTGAAATAGACTGCTTTCACCAAAGATAGTGTGCATATCTATTTATTGTGGTTTGTTCATATTTTTGGGCTGACTGAAACTATTTAGAGCCGTTTGTAGGTTCTTGCGCCCCGTGGAAATGCACAAACGAGTATTGTTTACTGCAGCGACCTACTTTCCGCTCCATGCTAACAGTGGTTTCGCGGAGCCTCCTGTGTCTGGCAGTGCAAATCGACCAATAGTGATACCTCTCTATACTCTCTGGTGTATCCCACGGATGTCATGCATGAATGGAATGAGTAAATGGTTGCCTACCTTGTGTCCAGTGATCACATGTGGTAGAAATCATCAGAGGTTGAGATCTTATGTAAGATAGTAACTGTCAGAACAAAGAGGTTGGCACATCTTGTACAATGGTTTTTTGTTTTTTTTTGGAAATGCCTAGGAGATTCCAAACTAATATCAAGATTTCCAACTTGTAACTCGGTTGTGAAGTTAAACAGACTCTGAAACGGGATTGCCTGAGCTAAAATTCAGACAATTCATGAAAATAGGCTAATGGAAAAACAGCATATAATGCTTTTTTGTCCAGGGCATTAATGTAAGATTCTGTTCTGTCACCTATGCTGTCATTTACATTGAAGTATAGGGTCATGTGGGCACTTTTTGGATTAGGAATAGAGAAATTTCCTTCTTAAAGGAGAAGGGAAATATAATTTACAATTTACACTGAAGTCAGGACTACTGTATATTCATCTTTTCATAATTTTCTACCATATTAATCTTTTCACAATTCCTGTTTAGATCTACAGTTGAAGAAATGGGCCCTGCATAAATGGTGGGCATCAAATTGAATCAGGTCATTCACAAAGAAAAAAGAATGCTTGATTTCTGTCCACTTCTGTGGAGATAAAGCAAAACATTTTTTTTTCTCCCCAGGTTTTGAAAGATTGTTTCTTGCAACTGAAGTCTTTCCAAGAAAATGAAGTGGATGGAGAAGATACAGGTATTGATTTTGTCGAGTTTAAAGGAAATAGTTACAGAATGGAACCCACATTGTCTTTTTCTTTTAAACCATTTTTTCATGTGGTGGAGAACTGTGAATTATTTTATATATATTATATGCTCTTGTCTAAAGTACCTGAAAACTTGTCACACAACAGATGAGCAGTACTGACTTCAAATGCTGATTTTTCAGTTTACTTTATGGTAGTTTCTCAAACATCAGATTATATATTTTCATGTCTTAGGAATTATAAAATTATAGGTTTTGCTTTTAATCACAAACAAATCATATATTGATCAAAGCCCTTAACTACATGATGTTTACTTGCAGATGAAGCCAATGCCAGGGTGCAGGAAAAAGTTGCTTCAATGACTGATGTGTCAAAGGTAAGATGATGATGCAGTATTAATTTCTTAGAATGTTAAGGTTGGAAATGTGTCATTATTTGATTCAGTAACATTATATATCATATTATGATTCCTCCTGCAATGAGACATTTCAAACAGTGGGAAACCCATCACAGTGTTTTGCCCAAAAACTCCCCACGCTAGTGAGAAATTGGCCCGCAAGAAAGCAGTTTTCAAGAACAGCTCTCTCTTTTTATCCTTCTCGCAGTTCCTCATTGTTTTTAATGCTTGAGATGTCCAGGAGGACTGGAACCATTTCTGTTTTCTGTGAAATCTCCGCAGGACAGAGCATAAACATTATCACAAGGCTGCAGAAAGCATTCGTGAAAATACTATTTATACTACTTCAGTTGGCTATTTGTCATTGATCAACCCACTTAAAAGTCGACGAATTTTCTGTCAGTGCACTTCTGTCTTATTTATGAAAGCACTGCAGGAGCTGAAAAAAGACATTGAACCACAGTACACAATGCAAAACAAACAGCAGAAACTATATCCATTGAAGTACAGAGTTTTGTCTCTTGTAGCGAAGGTATTTCTTTTAATTGTAATATTTGGTTTACTTGTCAGGTGAACGCTACTTTGCGGGCTGTTGAGGAAGAGAAAGATAACTTGGCCAACAAGCTACAAATTGAAGTAGAAGCCAGAAAAGAATTAGAAAGTGAGCATCTTTTACAATGTTTTGTTTTAAATGGGAATATTATTTATGGTTACTTCTTCATTTAAAGTGAACATCAGCTTTGAAAGTTCGAGAAAGGCAGATGTTTAACATTTTTATCTCAAATGTATATCTGATCTACAATGAAAAATTTATTCTGGTATCCACTTCACCTTCACCTTCATCTGATTCATGGACAGCAAAGCTTTTTTGCATTGAATGCAGATATTTGAAGCATGGATAAATGGTTCTTACAAGTTAATAGAACTTGTGGCATACTCATGAGCCAGTAAGATACCCAGAAATAGAATATCTTGGATTGTGATATTTGACATTATCAAATCGATAGCTGTGCAGATGGTTAGTTTCCTATGAGGTCATTTTCATATAGTCAGTATTAAATTGACTGGGTATTTATCCAGAAATTGTATTGGACATGAAAGGTGAGATTAGTTAATTCTATTACTAAAAAAATAAGCAGTAACAGGCAACCAGAAGCAAGTGTTAAGGGCTTAATGTAGATGTGAGTTACAAATTGAATTGCATTTCAAATATATGTGCAGTTGTAAATAACAAAGAATACTCATTAAAAGGTTACATGAGAGGTTTAACATTTGCGCTTCTCATCAGTCAGAATCTGAATGAAATGTTACTCTGTTAAACCGCAGTCATCATTGACAGGAGAAAAGACACAAAAATCTCAAGCACAACCAGTGTCCTGGGTATTCTATCAAATATTGACCATCTTAGAGAGTTTTGTAAGCAGTATCTAGCATAAGAAGGAGGAAGGCTTAAATTTGTGTCTCTTCACTCAGCAAATTTTTAAATACTTGGGAAAACAAATGTTGTGGATAATGTCATTTATAGCGTGCACATGTCAAATTTTCACATGTGGTGGGATTCCTTGTCAGTGTGAAGTTGTGCATTGAGATCTTTTTGCCTTTAATATCTGAATTCATGATATTCTTGTGGCTGCTGTAAGTTTGTCATCAATTATATTTGGCACTGATGCTCAATCTTCTAGTGCAACTGGAGAACTCACAGCGCAGTGTAGAGACTAGTATGGCTGATAAGATGAAGGCAGAGAGACAGTGCCAGGAAGCTCAGACAAAACTCAATGTATTATCATCTTATTTCAAGGAGAAAGAGATGCAGCTGCAGAGGTAAGTGGTCATAAGGATGTTAAATTTGTGTCCCCTAACATCCTTGTGTAACTTAATAGTGTCCAGTGTGAAAGGTAAGAGGTCAAGGTTTCCATTTTACACACTGTGTTGTCCACCTTCCCCTTTGTGTCTGCAACAACTAAGTAATTAAGTGCAAGATGGTATCCTAGATTATATCCTGCTTGTCTATTTCATAAGCATTTATTCTGGAGTCGGCCCTATTTCAGGGTTTCAACAGAATAGCATATGAATTAACTTTTCATCTGAAAGTTTTATTTTGCATCATTGGAAAAAGAAGAAAGCAGTGGATGGGCAGGATTCTTTGTAATTTCCTCTGGGTTTTCAACACTGGGAACTTGCCATGCTTTAAGGTTTGATCTTTCCTGTACCTCTGTGGCTGGAAATTTTATTATTCTATTAAAAGGATTGCATTTAGGGGGAGGAGAGGTGAGGGGGGAGTTTTACCTCTCATTGTTTCATTTTTCCTGACTGATGGTGTTAGGTGAATTAGGGATCTTAGATGAATTCACAAATGAGTAAAAAGTGATAGTGATACCTATGTTTGTTCACAGAGAATTAGGTGAACAAGAAGCCCTGAAAAAACAGAACCTAACCAAGCTTGTATCAGCAGATGAAGCCACAAGATCCATGCAAGAGGAGATGGAATTATTGAGGTGAGCAGTCATCATGTCATCACATGCACTGGTCAGTTGAATTACAGCAACAGTACACACCTGTTCACTTTATTACTGTGTTCAAGGCATGGTTATTTGGAGGTATTTATTAAAATCAGTCATTACTTGGATACACAGATGCATAAGAGGTGTTCTGACACTGGTGGATTAATTTTGGAATATCATAAAAACCACAGAAAAACTGTGGGGTCGCAGCAGGGCTATAAGCAAAGTCAAAATTGAGCAAAAAGAAAAGGTTGTATGTAGCAAAACCCCGCGTGAGAAATAAAACCCAAACAATACAAACTAAAGAGAAGACAGAAAATACTCAAAATTTTCAGTTTTATTTCTCATGCGGGGTTTTGCAACATACAACCTTTTCTTTTTGCCCAATTTTGACTTGGATTAATTTTGGACTGACCAATGAAAGACTGTACATCTGCCTGACACATGATGAATCTTGACCTAACGCCTAGCCATCAGTGAAGCAAAGAACAACACATTCATAAAAATATGTGAAAATTATTTGTGTCATTAGCTGAATGATGAATGAAAGGACGTCAGTGAAATTTAATAGAGATACAAAGATAATAAGTATCTGTGGACTTAATGAGTTACTTAGAATACATCCTTTTATAAACCAATTCAAAATTTTGTAGGTCATGCCAACAAGAAATGTTATATGTGTCAAATGTTCATTTGTTCCGTGATGCAGAAGAGAAGTGTTTAGGAAACTGAATTATGCAGAAACAGTAAAGAAGAGAAGTGTATCAGCTTTTGTCTACTTGTCTCTCTGCTTTATAGTAATGAAATTTTGACGAATAAGCCTATTATAAGTATATTGAAGATCAGTAGGGCATAATTTAAATGTTTTTTTATTCCTTAGAACCCAGGTGGAAAGTTTGAAGAGAGAGTTGGCTTCTTCAGAAAGAGATTTCCGTTCACAGGTAATTCTGTCATTGGAGAGATAAACCCACTGAGCAATTCATGGTTTTAAGGGTGGGGAAAAAGGGCAAAAGGGTAGTCTTTTATGATATCATATCTTTTTCCACTGATTATATATGTAATGGTAATTAATTTGTAATTTCAAAGAGTTATATACAGACAGTCATATCCTGCTGCAGTTTGAATCATGTGTAAATCAGATAGAAAATTTTTGCAAGCTTATGTGGCTGTGGATGTGGGAATGTGTTTCAGCTCTGGGGATATTATGTGTGAGAAAATTTCAACCTGGCAAAATTAAAAGATCGTTAGCTTAAATTATTTTATTTGTATTTTTCAGTAACAGCTTTTTCTGTCAGAGTGGATCTGTTTGCAAAAGAAAATTTAATGATATTAAATTTGGCAATCAGGGAATTAATACAATGAGATTGTGTTTGATATTTTGTTTTGTTCCTTTTCTGTATATTGAACCTTTGAAAACTAAATGGACTTCTGTCCAATTCCAATTTTGGACATGTTAAGTTTCTGACAGAATTTTACCCATCATAAACTGACAAAATACATAGTACTTTGGCATTACTGGTAGTGGTCAGTGGGAGATCCTCATGATTATTGTGGACACTGCAACAAGGCTACACCAAGAATCCAAATAAAACAAAAAGGAAGGTATTGTTTAAACTCTTGCAGTTACAGTAACTTTCTATCACTTTAAACGTCAGATCTAAATTTTTGTTAACGGTGCTTTTCAGATTGCTGCAAATGAAAAGAAAGCGCATGAGAACTGGGTGAGTACAATCAGTTTGGCCAGTCCAAACAGAGGATAGATACACATGTCTGAGTCATCAAGTTTGTAGGCCAAGGGAAAGATAAACAGGTCAAAAGTATAGCTTTTTTTGTTCACCATCAGCAGTCTCAGAAATCAGCCCAGATTTTTTAAATTCAGGTCATGGAAGCCAGTGAGTTAAAAGTGGAGAATATATATTCATTTTCACTTTCTGTGGTCAACTGCCATTGCTTTTCATGAATATTTTTCAGTTCACCCAATAGCTACTTTTGAAAAAGATTATATTTAATTAAGAAAAACAAAGTAACCTGTTGGTTTGGGTCTTTTTTTTGCTCACAGTATCAGTTTTCTGATCTTTCAGTTTGTCACCGTTTGTTAAAAGGCTACATTTAAATAAAGCCAAAAATTTCTGTGTTCCAGTTGGCTGCCCGAGCTGCGGAGAGAGAATTGAAGGAAGCGAGACATGAAGCAGGAGTACTGAGACAAAAGTAAGTGTTGGACAGTCAGACACGATAATAATATGATTGAAATATGAAGTGTGCAGTGTGTGAAATATGAAATGATTCTTTTGCACATACAGAGAGCTGTGGATTTGTGATAGATGCATGAAAATGATTGAAATAATGCTAGCCTTGATATGTTGGGTTCATGAGGGATTATATTTAGGATTACATGCAAAGGTACCCATTCTATGAACAGAGAGCAAAAAAAAGTTAAAAAGTAAGAAATTTACGTGAGTGAGGTACGAGATACCCTGCCTTATGGGTAAAAAAACTGCTTTGGTTTCTCTTCAGATTAACTGACTTTGAGAGACGGCAGTTTATGGGACCTGGGGGGTTGATACGACCACTGCCTACCAGAGGAATGCCTCCACCTGGTAAGTAACATTATGAGTGAGGAGAGTTACAACCTTGGTTTCTTTGTAGGTGAGTTGTCCATGGCAGTGTTGGTTGACAAACAGGCTGCATTTGTCATCCATTTATGAAGTTTGGAAGTGAAGAGAAATGAATACATTAAGTGAGGATGACATGCCCAATATTTCAACATACTTCTGAGAAGAAAACCTCTTAGCATTTAATATGAAACAAATCAGCCCGACATGAAATGTAAAGAATGATTGCCTAGTTCAACATCATGTGTAATTATGCAGTTTAGTATGAAAAGCTGTGTGCTTTTTATTTTAAAAAAAATAAATAAATGCAGGTTTAACTGACCCACGAACGTGCCTTGGAAATGTACCATATGTCTGGCTTTTTGTAAATAAGTTGCAAATTTATATTCATAAGAGTGTGTGTGGTATTGAAATAAATAGAGCAAACGGTCGGTCTCTGTTGAAAGTTACATATCATGAAATTCAGTTTGCAACAGTGCCGAGACTGAATGGTTTTATGTGAATAAAATGCATTTTGTGCTTGACAGGTATGATAAATGGACCACCCCCACCCCTTGGAATGGACAGGTCGCCATCCAGTGGCTCCTTACCACCTGTCCCGCCCCTTCATTTGAGGTAAGCATACAGAAAACAATGTTTTGCAATCCTTGTGTCATTTTTGTTAAACTCCGTCTTTTATCAACATCATTTGACATGTTCCTTGTCTGACTACACAGAAGCCTTAAGTCAACCTATGAATCTTTCTTATGGCATCCTTCCTCTGAATTGGACGCGTTAATCTCTTTCAATATTTTACACAGGCACATGAATTTTTAAATCCATTATTTCAGTTAAGTAAAGGCATGTCTATTTCAGTTAAGTTTTACTTAGTAAATAGTGTTTGGAATTGGGAAATTTTTTGAATGTTTACTCCACTGCTGTTCTTAAATTAGATGAGACAAACTTTTGTTGTGAGAGTGAAGTGCCTGCCTTATGTCAGCACGTTTTTGGAAGAATCTACATTTTTCATGGCAATATATTTTACATTGTTTGTATTCACAGGGATGAAGAATTTTCACCACGTACAGACAGGGGACCACCACCTCCTCTAGACCCTCGCAGGGGACCCCTGCCACCTGGAATGAGACCCCCACCCCCTGGGGTTCGCTCACCTCCAGATGCACGGTCACCACCACCCCACATGCCCCCATTTGGAGATGTGCGATCCCCAGTTCCACGTATGCCTCCCCTTGGAATGTTGGATGGACGTTCACCACCTCCCTATGACCGCCGCCCTCCACCCCCGCACATGCTGGATAGACGGAGTCCCCCTTACCGTCTTCCCCCTCCAGACATGCTTCCACCACCCATGAGGGGCGGGCCCCCTCCACCCCATTTTGCTCGTGGTGGATCTTCGTCTCCTCCTATGGGTGCAGATTCTCCTCGTATAGACAGACCAGGTACTTATGTTTGGTGCTTGTTTGATAAGTACAAAATTAATAACTCCATTATCAAAAAAGCTTGCTATTTAACTAACAATAACTTTGATGAGTTATTTGTGCATTCATGCAAACAGAAACTAAAATCAGTTCTAAATGATTGCTCCCACCCCTTGTTCCATCAGATAGTCCGATCCAAAAGAAGTGGATGAATACTCACATACTGTATTTAAAAACAAACAGAGAGCACTATAAATAATCTTTTTTGCCATCCCCATTTCAAAGTAGCAGTGTTTCCTGATGTAGTTTGCTGTTGTTAGTTTTCCTACTGGATTGTTCTTACACTGTTTGTGTGTGAGCAATGTTCATATTTGCTGGTAATGTTGTGTGAGCAATATGCGTGTGTTTGGTATGCATTAAAGACCTGTAAGTCTTAGATATAATTGTATTTACTGTTATACCACTACTGAAATGCTGTGACAACAAATTTCCTGGAAACAGGATAAGAAAGCTATATCTTATCTTATATTGAATCTAGATGAAAAGTTTGCAAATGTTCCAAATGATGCTGATGTTGAAATTGTCATTTGCATTACACTTCGCCATTTTTTCAGACACGTCAACCCAATTTTTTTTTCTTTCAGTGACCACATAGTTTACATTTAGGTTGGGATATTTGTTGACCAAAATAAAATTAAAAACCATCAATCCCTATTTAATGTTCTGGCTGCCAGTAATCCCTGCAATGTCCCAGAGTCAGTGTTTCACATGACTACCTTACTGTCAGTGTCCCATTGGAGTATCTGTGTGTGACTGTCTCATTGGAATATCCTGCTCTCAGTGCATGTGTGATTTTTTTTTTCCTTTAGTGATGATTGCAGCTTTAGAGATAAGTATAATACACTGTTTGTTTTTTTTCAATCATACAGATGGGCGTTATCCTGTACCGCCTTATGGCCGACCACCTCACCCATCAGACAGACCCTCCCCAAGAGACAGTGTTCAGCCATCACCACGACAACAGCAGAGTCAAGTTTAAGGATAATTAAGAGATGTAATTTATTGTTTCACTTCCACTGTAAAATACTTTCAGCCAATGAAGCCACCGGTTTATGTTCATAGCTCAGCTGTTTCAAACTACCTGTATTCGGTGCCTTGATGACTTAACAGGCTGACTGGCATGGCATGTTTGTGTAGTATTACTCAAGTGAAGAGCATCTGTGTGACTCCAAGTATGCTGCAAAAGGAGCTGATGTACACAGTGGCCGATGTCAGGGACTTAGAAACTTTGACAGTCATTGAAATATTGCATGTACCTTTCAAACCCAGTCATATTTCAAACATTCACTGTCCAGTATAGACTTCTGTGAATCCGTCACTCTGTGATTATGGAAATTATAACACTGATTCTGTCTCTGATCACAAATGCAATTCTTCGTAATGTAATTATAAAACAGTCATTTGGGTTCTGAAATATGTATAGGTTATGAATGACAATGTGAGTGATAAAATGAATGTCATGGATAATTCAACTGTCTAGTCAAAGTTAACAAGCAAAGATTAAGTAAAGTGATGCTTGTTTGAGTTGCTCACATATTTCTCATGCAGATTATTTATTATGAGGGTGGGTTTGGATTTTAGCATACCCTCTCCTACATTTATCACTTAGTTGTAGAATTGGATATTACATTTGTGCTGTATCGTACCAGAGCTAGAAATATGTGACAGTGAGACAGAAATCTTAAGTTGTACAGTGCCACGATTAAAGTAATAGAAGTCTTATATCTGTACTAGAAAATATTGTTCACAAATTATAAGATGTTTATCTGATAGAATCATTTACATGAAACCTGAGATTTTTGCTGACATGTTGACATTTGTTGACAGAATAAGCATTTATCCTTCAATATTTGGATGTGCTAAAGCATTGTACCTTCAGCTGATGTGTAACCAACATGTTTTTATTTTGAATCTTTCAAATGCAGTCCATTACTATCTGAAATAGCACCATGTTCTTGATACAAGTTTGGAAGATATGAAAAATATCAGTTCATTGGAAAAACGTTTATGGAATGCTTCAGCATTTCAAGGTGCTTGTCATAAGTTAATGATGGCTATGATCTTGGTGTTTGGAAGTGAGATGTGTATCTGGTGTGGTTGTCTTGTTTCATTCAATGACATGTTTATATTAAATTATCGAAAATTGGTGGGCATTGTGTTTTGCCAGAAAAGACTGGTGCCATGTCATGTCATCTGTGTAAGTCATAACAATTTATTCATGTTCCTGAGACAGTTGGTCACTGTATTCATTGCAACAAGGAAAGGAATTAATTTTATCACAGTGGTTTATAATAAACCTCTTGTTGTCATATGTTGTGAAAGACTGCCGCACAGCCAGTAACATCCCTGCCATTTCATGCTAAAGCTACTATAAGGCCGATATATTGGCCGACATTGTTCCGGCATGTTTTGCACTCCTAATTTTATACTACTTCCTGTTGTCTTTCTACCTGATAATCCATTATTCTGGCAGTCTAAAGGAAGGAAAGGCATTTGGGCTTGGCAGCAAAAGAGTTAATTACCTTTGCCTATGAAAATGCTAAGAAAGGATGGCATCAAATTTTATTGTCTTATCATCACCCGAATACTGCTTAATTCTGTCTCCCTTACAGTGTGTTCTGAGAAAATGGCTTGTGGGGTTTTGTAGTGAAACTTTACCAAGTGTTAGAACCACCTTTTAGCATTTTAAAATCTCCCAGAGATGAGATACCTTAGAGATTTTTGCAGGAGTGATCGAACACATTTCATTTTGTCATGTTATATGGCCGCATCTCAGTTTTTTGTAAATTGTGGAGATAAAATAAAGCAGTACTAAGGTGACGTTATAGCTGACACAGTACCATGTTCTGTACTTTTTGTACGGTAGTCTGCAATCATTTAGTTATTCAGCATGTTTACATGTAATTACACAAACAAAATCTTTGGGGTCAGGGAAGTTTCCTCTCACTATCACAAAAGTAAGTCATGCTAGTATAATGCAACTAGTGTAATCCTTGTATCTCGATATTAGTGGGACCATTGGAATTGTGTCGAGTAAAGAGAGGGTTGAAATGACAGAAGAGTGGTGGAAGAGAGAAAGAAGAAGGGGAGATCAGAGATCACTATTATGGCAGTGGTGTCCCATAAATGTCCAATAAATAATGCAGTTATGTCCCTTGTTTCTCCTAAAGGGCGTCATGCCATCACACATTCCTGCAATTTCATTGTTATGTGGAACAGTTGCATGGCAAATTGTGTGCCGACATCGGCAAGGCGCCGAAGCTTTACATGCTCAGTATTTTAGTTTTAATGTTTCTTTTTTCACAACAATGTGGACGTCTGTTAGAAAGAATGGTAGTACTGATTCATGTGTATGGCAAGTAACCAGTTGATGTAGATCAAGGCCTAGTGCCAGTGGCATATGAATGCTGAGCTAAAAAGAAAGTACACACACTGAACTTTTACCCCTGTCTGCTTGCTTGTGCATTGTGTTCTACACTCACGTTAGCTAAGCCATGTGTCATCTGTTTTGTCCATCCACCACCTCTCCGACCCCTACCTGCAGGCACTGCGAAAAGCAATAAAGAGGTCCCATGTGCTGGGAGGAGCATGGGCATTTTCATGGCAACACAGTAGTACGTTTGTTGTGCTCCAGTTGGAGAAATAATGTATCAATATATGAGGAAACAATGGAAAAGCATGTTGAGTTACAGGGAATTATTTAGTAGCATCAACGAAGGAAGAGTTTGGAACTTAAAATTTGTGTCGAGTTATGCAGAATGTCGACAAACGAGATGAGTGTACTGTGGTTTTCTTTCTCCTTTTTGCCCCATCTCACATCCTACCTCATTCAGTCAGGAAGCCAATTACATTATAATCCATCATCAGAGACCAGTCTGACCATGACATTAATCTCTGTGTGAGAAATGGAGAACTGTAAATAACAGTCAGTTTGTCTTCATATAGAGGCACTTATGCAGTGTTGTGCAATTTGTATTTTATTTTTTGCATCTGAGGCTGATATCCTCATATCTTCATTTCAACGATTAATTGATTGCAGTTCCTGTTTCAGAGTATTTCTCTCACTATTTTATGTTTTCACAGAAACAGAGCTTCTTTTCCTGAGTAACTTGAAGTTTAACAAACCCAAAGAAAGAATATGTAACTTAGGAATCATTGCAACTTTTCTTTATCCCTTCATTTTGATTGCCTTGTTAGAACAGTGGTGATATGTAAATTTCCAGACAGTTGTCCCTCTTTTTGAAAGATTTTCTTTTCATTTGATGATGAAACCAGGATTGTGTTCTTAATACTGTGAGAAACTAATTGTTGCCATTGTATGTGTTGTGGAGATTATGGTAATTCCTTGAGTGTTTTCAGTCCAGAAAAGATATAACTTGTAAGTATATTAAAATTGAGCAAAAAAAAGGGGGGGGGGGGGAAACTGAGGTGCCAAGACAGCTGACGAAATAACAACTTGGGTATGTGTTGTTTTTCATTGAGGATTTATTTGCTTTGGTAGCTGAAGTGTTTAGCAATAAGAATCAGATTTGCAGTGGTCACTTTGCATCACAAGTATTAGGACATTATGTTTGACACACTTGGGGTTGAAACTATACTAGCTACAGATCAATATTTTCCAAATGTTATGCATTTAGAAATTCAATTACCCTTAATTGATTTGTTGTTTTCTGGAGTGTTACTTACTATAAGATGAATCAGATGCGAGTGAAGATAATTGTTTTAACCTGGGCCAGTCCAAGCATTTTGAAGATAAAGACAGCCCATGCAGGTTGGGTTACTTTAAAATCCATGTCAGCCAGAGTGTGGCTGCATGGATCTGATAACCTTACAAAAACACAATTTAGCTCATGGGCACAATGTAAAATAGCAATGAGGCTGTTGATCCAAGTGGGCCCTGCGTGAGCTAAATAATGGGAAAATGGACAATAAACAAAGACCTGGAATACCAATGCATGAGGGTGAAAAACAGTTTTTTTTAAATTAATAACTAAAGTCTGGGGTGACCCAGTCCCAGTTTGGATGGTCCATGTTAAAATACATGTATCTTCACTGGTGATGGGATGATGATCATATGTGTGCATTTTATGAAGTCAGCATGACCATTCATGTATGTTTTATGGTGGTAAATGTTTTTATGATGTTATGATGGTTATAAATACATGTCTACATTACATGTATGTTTAGTGATCAGGTATGATTGAAAATAATTTGTTGCTTTTTAACAATTTTTTTTAAAACCCCTCCTGTATTATTTCTTCTGTTTCAAATGCAAGACAGAATTGTAACTAAAGATATAAATGAACCAACTGTGTGACTGCTTGTAAAAGATTTGAAGTTTTATTTCAACACATGAGGTCTTTTTCATCTGCTGTAGGACCATTAATGAAGGCCTGTTTTAGACTGAAATATATCATTCTTGGCTCACGGAAGGATCCATGGAGCATTTCACTTTCATGTGTGTCTGTTGCTGGCACCTGTCCTTAATTGTGCCCATATTAGAGCATGTATGCTTGGCTAGCTGGCTTATCTGGTGTAATGGAGTATGCATCCCACCCGTCTATCACATCCAGTCCTTGATGGTGAAGCAAGTACAGGGGCGATGAAGAACATGTATGCACTTGATATTCATTCAATCCTTGATTTGATTCTTGATCCTGTTGGAACTGAATAGATAGCTTTCCAATTGAAGCCAAAAAATACATACATGTGCAGAGAAGGCACAGGATGGTAACTAGTTTTTTGCATGTGGCTCCATGTGTGATGCTGTATTCTTCATGTTATCAGATTTTTCTGCAGATGTTTTGCATACAGAGAAGAAATCTTAATTTTGCAATTTTTTAGTTTTGCAAGCATTACTTCTGAATTGCTAAACATTTTTTTGTGTGCCTGTTTTCTGTTCTTTGTTTTTACCTATTTATTGAGGGTTTCTCTTGTTTCAACATCAGTTTATTTCCTTTTGATTATCTTCACTATTTTCTTAGTCTTATTTGGTGAGAAGGTATATTTCAGATTATTGGGACACAAAAATTTGTATAATTTGTGGAACATTCATAAAAAAAAATGAATCCAACAGAATAGAAATTCATGCATTCTTAAATAACAGTTCCATTGTTTCCCCAATCCTTTTTAAATTTTTATTTGAACCATGAAATTCTATTATTTGGGAAGAGATTTTCAACAAATATTTCATGTGTAATTGAAGATTACAAAAGAAAAGATTTTGCAAAAGGGGTTGATAGGTTTATTTTTGGGGCTGGTTTATTTTTGGGGCTGTATTCAGAGTAAATCACATATGGGGAAAAGTAAACTAAATTATGAGAGTATTTGAGTTTCACTGCCTAGAACTTAGAAGACTCATTACAACTAAGTGTGTTCCCCTTGTTTAATCCCTTAAACCTTTTTTCTTTCTTCTTTTTGGGTTACTTACAATTTTAAATATACTGTTTTTTTTCCCCTGAAATTTCTTTCCTCACATCATTCTTGCTTCCCTTTGGTACATTTCTTTGTTTTTGTTTTTTAATTATTAAACCAAAAACATATTTTGTGTAACTTTCTCAGTTTGTCAGTCCAGTTGACGTCATTTTGCTTTGATCACGTGTGATATTTTAAGACACTTTGTTGCTTTCAGACTGTAGCAAACAATGTTGGTGAATGTCATGAAATTTGAAATAGTAATAAATCATTGCACTTCATGATTTGCTTGTTGGAATTATATGTGTTGAATGTCTGTCAACTGAGTGGAAGAATTGGTTGTAAGATTAAGGGTCAGAGGAAACAAAAATGGGAATAAAAGGGTCAGGTTAAATATCCAAAAGAGACTGGCACTGGGAGGTTTCACCTCTGGCATGATATCACGGGTTCACACCTAAAAATTTTACGAAAGAGGCAACTGATGTATGATTACTGGGGCACATATAAATCTGATAAATTTGACAGACTAAACACAATTCTTCGGAATATATGTGGCATTCCATGGTTATGGAAAATACTGACATTGATTCTAATCCCTTGCTCTCCCCTCCCATACTGCCATGTTACAGAAAAAGACTATGTCAAACTAGGTCAAATTCACTTTTTAACATCATTTTATGGAATGAAATGTATTCCATCTTTCTAACTGGTTATAATTTTGTGTGACTAATAGTTTCTTTTGAATTTCACAAAATGGAAATTGAACAAAGGTTAAAGCGAAATGATTTTTTGCATCTCCTGAGATTTGTATTTGGCATTCACAGTGTTTTTTCATGAAACGGCAGAATATTAAACCCTTTTCTGCCGAAATAACCTGCATTAAAAACAAGAGATTATTGCTGAAGTCTTGTTGGACGCGTACATTAGCTGCAAACTATTACTGTGCAATAGAGGCTGGAGAATGATAGAATGTAAAAGACTGATAAGATTAAAAAAGTCATGTCATCAGTTACTATCGTGGTATCTGGGATGATGCAGATTTGTGAAATCTATATCATTGGCTATAGGCTATAGACCCAAACAATCATTGTGCTCGAAGAAAACTTAATACCGGTATTTGCAATGGAAAAAAAATAAATATATATCGCTGTGACAATGTTATATTATGTCAGGAGAGGGGATCTTTTTCCATCTTTGCCTTTACTATGACTTTGACTTCTCATTGAATGGAATTTTATTGGCTTCGCAAAAATTATTATTTAGTTATTTATTTACAAGGACCTCAAAATGTGTGGGATCTTCATAGGGCAGTGCGAACGCACGTAATCCAAGGGACATAATATAAGTGTATCTAGGCCTAAATAAGAATAACTTTTTTCATGAACAAATTTTTTATGATACAAAGTAGGTTTTTCCCGAAACAAAACAAAAACTTTGTTTTTGTTCACGGCCGATAAATATTTATTTTCCAGAAGCATGCGGCTTTGTTTTGTGAATTATGGTCTGCTTGTGATAAGAACAGCAGGCAAGTGTATTTTATTGAAATTTGAGTCTGAATAATATTGCGGTCACCGAATTTTACAAGTGCACAAAATGTAAACAATGGCGGCCATCTGGTAGTCAGAACATTTCTCCTTGTCAAATTTGGACAGCATTTATTGAGGTGAAAACATAGTTATTATGTTTACTGATGTAGATATGCAAATAAATGTGAAATAACCTATCACAGTGAGAGTGGCTTTAACCGATACAGCAGTTTTATGTTTCATTTGGTCAAATTCTGGTGATCTTTGGCCCCTTGGGCTTGGAGACACTTTGTGACGTGAAATTCTGGTGAGAGTGGTGTCCATAAAAAAAACAACAAAGCAGCATTGTTCCTTCAAGTGTTCGCAGATGCATGTCCTTTGCAGAATATTATTTCCGAGAAAAAAAAATACCAGTCTAAAGATTTTTTATTTCTTTCATTTTTTTCTTGGTGTGCTTGATTCAGTCACAATGATGAAACCAATTTCCCTGGCCAGATTCATCGCGAGTGTAAATCTAGATCTAGTCTAGATATCTAGAATCTAGATCTAAATCTAGATCTAGATTCTTGTTGAAATTTCAGACACAGAAATTAGCTTCATATCACACTTTTCACAGTGAACAAAGCTTGCCATTGATTTTAGGCTCAAGGATTTTGTAGTGGAGCTGTGTAAAAAAAATAATAATAGTAACCAGCACGGCAGCAGGGGGTTTGTGAATGTTTGCTACATTATACATCATCTAGATCTAGATCTAGATCTACATGTGTAGGCGCTCTAGTCTAGGTCTATTTTTTTTATTTTTTAAGAAACGTGTTAGAATGCCAACGAATTACCAGAAAATTTTTCTGTGGTGTCACTGTCAGCCTAGATGTTATGTTAAATTTTTTAATGCACTAGATCTAGATCTACCTTCTTGTGGAAATATGTGTGCAGGAAATTTACTTTTCATTTTATGTTTGTTTGGCAGCGATTTTGTTAGTCAGCTGATGTGTTTATTCTAATGTCAGATTTTTAATGTCTCATTTGTAAATTTATTTCACACTACACTACTACACTTGAGGGTCAGCTACCAGAAGGAGGGCCTGGGTGTCCATTTCAAGGGGAGTTTAACTTTAAGGTCAACATGGAGACACAAAAGAGTGGAAAGCTTAGAAATTATATACTGTAACAGCCCTGTGAACCCATTCATCTGTGATTAGCACTAGAGATACTTTTGTTAGACAGTTCAGTTGAGTATCTTGCAACCCCAGAGAAATGGGCATATATCTTGTACATGCTACTGGTTGCTAACCCAAGGATTACATCTATAGACCCTTTGCCTTTGTACTTTTTCATGTAAAATGAAGTTATTTTGTCAATACAGGCCATCTCATAATGCGGAGGTGACATTAGAAATTGGCAGGGAAATGGAAACATTAAATGAGGATGATGCTGTCACACCAGAGTCTGCAGAAGCTGTACGACCTGCGAATGACAGACCAGATGAATCACAGGACTCCGTGCAGATGACTAGCAATAATGACACAGAAGATCTTGATGACAATGGCAACCAAAATAAAGAGGAAGGTAAGGACTCTTCACTGGGAGGTTTGCAGAATGAAACCAGGTAAAGCCGATATGACTATGAGTAGGCCTACCATACACTGTTTATTAAAACCTTGAAAATGAGATTCAATACCATGCTCCATGGGTGCAAAGGTCAAGGCAGACCTAGCCAACCTTGGGAAGGGAATTGCTACAGTGTCATTTATGTTGCAATGAGCTTGGTCCAGTGCACTGGTAAATGGAATATATTAGGCCTACATTTGCAAGCATAGATCTCCATAAATATATGGATAGCACTCCTTATTATTATTCCTGAAATCAATGCTACAGCGTTGGTGAATGGAAATTTTTGTTTATGTTATGTTGTGGTGAAATAAAATATTATTGGCATGAGGTCTTCAGTTTGTGGGTTTTGGGGGGGGGGGGGGGGGGGGGTTACAGTTTGTGAGAGGCATTAATGAGGCAATAGGAGAATTTTGAAAAAAATGTTGTGAAAATAGAGTGGAGAACGATTGATTTTGTCCCTGCTACAACTGTTAGCCAAAGGTGCACCTCGCTTCTGTTTCCCAAGTTTGGTGGGTGAATGCATGAAGTTGTTTGAAGGGGAACCTGATTGGTAGTCATAGCCTTTACCTGCTTTCATATTTGTATGATTTGTGCACACTTGAATCATTTTAAGTCTTAGAAGTTAGATTCATTGAAGTCCAGGAAAAAATAGCCTCCCGTCTGGGTGGTCCCATTTCATCACACCTGTAGAAAAGGGCGAGAAAGAAAACAAAACTATGAAACAATAAATGGCTAAAAATTAAAATCTGGCCTACATGTATGAGTTCATAATTGTAGGAGAAAATCTTGAAAAAAAAGTGAGACAGCATTTAGCTAGATCATCTGGTTTGCAAAATTGTAATCAAATAATACTTTAATCATTAGAATGTAAAGACTCAGATAGTGGGTTAACCTTGTTCACCTGCTCACTTTAATTTTTTGTATCGGAGAGTGTAATTAACTGGGTGTTTTGTGTTTTTGTATATTTTATTTCATGGCAGATTTAAAGTTAGGAGACACTTCCAAATTTACAGTGGATGAGAGAAATCAACTATTTCAAAGGGGACTTGGCTATGAGAAGGACAATAGACCAAGTGCAGCACTACAATGTTATTTGGGATGTATTCAGGGATTAAAGAACAAAAGTTTGTTTGTTCTACTACCCCAGTGCCTTCATAATGTGAGTGTTTCGTGTTTGTAAACTTGATGTCATTTTCAGTGCCAAGACTTATGCTCTGGCTATTTTCACAAAGTTAACGGATGTTGGACTTTTTGATTGGAAGGATATTTCTTAAGGGAGGGGGGGTTGTTAACATTTTATCAGGACATCAAATATACTATGTTCCTCTAAATCTAATTTCACCTACCTGTTGAACATGCGACTCTGTTGTAGGTGTAGGCATGGTCCATATCTACTCCATGTGTCATCTGATTCCAAGATCTATTCTTATAATTTGTTTTTCTTTCTGTTTCTTTTTCTAATTTTCTTTTGTCCTTTCATTGTCTCTCTTATGTCCAGCTCGACTTCTGCTGTAATATGAGCATCAGCAATTTAATTACGTTAAAGTTTTTGGATGCTAGATCTAGATATAATATCAGTGAGACCTATTCATCATATTTTGGACATGGAGGCTCTGCAAAATGTCTCATTATTCATTTGTCCATACTGTCGTAGAAGCACTTATGTGTGAATTGTTTGGGTACAGATCCTTTTTTGTTTTATAGATGTACACTTCGTATTCCTACTGTATCCACAGATTGCTGATATATATCGTGAGCAAGGACATTGTATCCTTTATCAAATTACCTCATCAGGGTCTTCAGTGAAAGTGATTGAAAAGACTGTCATGTTAAGCTGAATTTAAAATATTCCCAAAAGTTTATTCATTAAGATGCATAAAAGAAACTAAAGACATGGTGAAGAATGCTGGATAAATTTTGGAGCCACAATTATTATCAATTGGTATCATCATATGAACAATATCAGTCCCCCTTTGATGCAAAGTTACAAACTGGACACTCTGGTATCATAGCTATTGTAGTGTGCTTTTTTTATAAGCAGCTAAAATTTTATATAATTTTTTTAAAGTTCATCCTACAGGTCAGTGTAGTAATCTTTTGTGATTATTTTCTTAACGAAGACAGATGAACGAGCCATTCATTTTGCTCAAGCAGAGAAACTGTTTTATGAAGCTTCCTTGATTGAAACTGATGAAATCCAAAAGAAAATTGGTAATGTTTTAGCTGTCATTTGCATAAAGTTTATTCATTATGAAAACATCTGAATCAAATGGTTGACAGCATCATTGTAAGATATCCAACCATAGATATTTTGAGATTTGAGTTTTACGGTACATCGTCACTATACCGGCCACTTTGCCACCTTCACGGTCTTTTTGGTTACATTATTTGGGTATGGTGTTCAGAGCATCATGAAACTAAATTTCACCAACAGAAATAAATAGTTCTGTATAAAATTGATTACGCTAGTAATTTCTCAAAAATTGTTTTGTATAGATCTGAGAAGAATTTCGTGAATGTATTTGAATGTCTTAAAATGAAGTTGTAGATCTTAAGATGTGCTGTGGGTCCTTGTCAGAAAATAATTCATTCATGGGTCCTTAGGCAAAGTTCGTTCTTCAGATATGCATGAAATCTACACAGTCACTTAAACTGTGCTTTATTCATAGTTAGCAGTTCCATGCCACACCATGGATGCCAGTACGTTGAAACATGTTAGATCTTCTGAGACAGTAGTTGACATTTTTGCCACTATTTTAGTGGACATAATTAAGGCAACTAGCTGAACATCAGAAATGAATAATGGCGGTTCTTTATGTTGTTTAAAGTTGAATGCCAATTTTATGATCTGTTTTTCTCCCACAGAAGAGTTAGCTGATGACAATGGTGATGCCCCTGCTGATTTAAATGAACTCAATATTCTGGGTTTGAGAGCTGAAGAGTATGAACATTTGGCTAAACTTTGCCTTGACAAAAATCAGTGAGTTTTAGATTGTGACAGTTTATAATATAGTATGGATTTGGTGATTCTGAGTTCATGCATTACGAGTCAAAATTTGAAATACTAGTGAAAGAAGATTCTTTTTTTTTTTTAACATGATTTGGTTCAAAAGTTTGATTCAGTATATTCAAAATATGTTAAATATGTAGAAAAAATGTTTGAACATGTTTTCCGTTGTTGGGGCCAATGCCTTCTTGAAATTCAACAAAAAAATGGATTTTGTTGACACTTGATTGCCATATTTTTGGACAGATAATGCTTAGTCCGCTCTAATGTAAGTCAGAAGAGCTTGAACTTTATCAAATGGGGCTGTAGAATTGATGAACGACTTAACTAGCACTTTGACATGAAAATAGAGTAGATGAATGACACAACTTAACATTGTCTACCAGTTTGCCATATATTTTTATATGTTATTGGGAGGAAAGAATCAGCGATGTCATGAATTAATTTTGTTGTCATTTAGTGACAAACCTTCTTCATATTGTTTTTTTTTAGGCAGCAGTTGGCCTTGGAATATGCTGGAAAGGTATGCGGTTGTTCTTTGTCATACTTTGGAGCAGCAAATTAATTTATCGAGGAAAGGCAGAAATTTGATAGTAAACTGGACAAGGAAGGAGCTCACATAGAAGTGAAGTAATGTGAAAGTATGAAGGTGAAGAAGAAGTGAAATTATGACTACATTAGAAGGAATAAGTGGAATATGTTTTTGATAAATGTGATGAAACATTTCCAACCCACACATTTTTTTAAACATCATTAATAAAATGATTATGCATCTCTTGCCTATCAAATTAGAGACTCTCATTTACTGCCCTTCCCATTCTCACATATGTCTCCAAACTGAAGATCATTGTTTAAACAATTCTTCACCAAATTGAATGTATGTCTTGTACTTGACAGTGTACCAAGCTCCGGCAGCAAGTGTATGGCAACGATCATGCTAAAACGAAAGCTTCATTGAATTTCTTTGCCGGGCTGTATGCAGAAGTTGGGCGGTTACAGTATTCTGGTAATACATTGTCTATATTTATATGTATGTATTTTTTTGCATTATGAAGTTGACAGTCTGCATTAGATTTGATAATAGGGATGTAAACACTTGAGTGGAGTTCTGTGGGTGTCTCTTTGCTATCCTTAGTGACATAAACATACATCACAGGAAAGTGGAGACTGTTTAAAACAAAAAAAATTGTTGATATATATCCTATGGAGGAGAGTTCAGAGCTGAATATTTCAAAATTCACTTGTTTTCAACAATCAAGAATTCTGTCTAAAAAAAAAGAATTTGAAAAAATTCATGTCCCAAGAAATACTTGGGCATATTCATCTGAATGTGCCCCTTTCAGTCCCCCAACAACATTCTTGTAAGAAATGCCCGAGCCTGCTATTTCAACATCAGGGTCAAACTGACGGTTGGTCTTTATGATCTGAATCATTGTCCATTAAACTGAAATTTTCCCCCCAAATTTTCTGTTGGAGTGAGAAGGGATTTATAGTAAACTGAAACTAAACTGAAAGTTGTCTGTAGGAAAATATGGACTAGACATATCAATATCAACAAAGTAATTGATGGGTCCATTTTTTTTTCTTCTTTTTTTTACTGGAATGAAAATGATCATTTTGACATCTTTCAAAGACACTGTCAGAGTTATGCTACTACTACTATTTCCTGTTGCACCCACTGGTGCTTAGGGCAGCAACAAAGGATCTCCAGCCCTGTCTGTCCTGGGCCATCTTTGCGAGAGTTCCCCATGAGTGATTGAAGGATTTCATCTCTGCCTCGATTGTTCTCCGCCAGGTTGCCTTGGGTCTGCCTCGCTTGCGCCGTCCCTCCGGTGTCCACTGAAGTGCTGTTTTGGTTATAGAATTTGCTTCCTTTCGCAGCACGTGTCCAAGCCATCTCCATCGTCTCCTCGTGATGATGTTGGCTATTTCTTCTTGCTTGCATCGCCTTAGTAGTTCCTGATTAGAAATCTTCTTTGGCCAAAAGATGCGGAGAATCCTACGAAGACATGTGGTGTGGAAGGAAGACAACTTGGCGAGGTCACCTTCTGTCATTCGCCAACACTCTGATCCATACAGGAGTGTGGATAGGACACAGCTTTGGTACAGTCTGATCTTGGTGTTGATGCCGTATTGTGTCGATTTCCAGATGTTGCTCATACTTTGAAAGACAGCCCTTGCATTTCCCAGCCTACTTTGGATGTCCTCCTTTGTGCCACCCTCTGGTCTGATAATGCTACCAAGGTATTTAAATTTGTCCGTCGTGGTGAGGTTCTTGTCATCTGCTTGCACTGGTGCTGGAGTGTCTACATTTAGGGTCATAATCTCTGTCTTCTTCTGGCTAATCCGAAGGCCTACTTTGCATCCAAAATTATGTAGTCTCTGCGTCTTATCTTGCATGTGTTGGTGACTATGTGACAATAGCGCAAGGTCATCCGCAAAGTCCAAATCCTCTAGGTTGTCGAAGAGTGTCCATCTGATGCCTCTTGGTGCATCCTCTGTAGTTTTCCGCATAATCCAGTCGATTACGAGGTTAAACAAAATTGTTGACATCACACATCCTTGCCGTACACCAGTTTTCACTTCAAAGGATGCATCACTGTTTCCGACACTGCAACTGAAGTTCTTGTAAAAGCTTTTGATGAGTTCAACAAGCTTGCTGGGAATCCCATAGTGCCGAAGAATGCGCCATATACTCTCTCTGTGGATGCTGTCGAAGGCCTTTTCGAAGTCAACGAAGTTCACATAGAGCTGCCTTTGCCATTCTGAACACTGTTCTATGATGTTTCGGAGTGTGAAGATCTGGTCAATGCATCCTTTCCCCTTTCGGAATCCGGCCTGTTCCTTTCTCAGTGTCTTGTCCACAGCATCTGACATACGTTGCACAATGATCTTGGCAAGGATTTTGCTGGGTATAGAAAAGAGAGTGATACCACGCCAGTTGTTGCAATCGCTGAGTGCTCCTTTCTTGGGTATTTTCACTATTCTGCCTTCATTCCAGCTCTTTGGTACTGCTTCTGCTTCCCAGATAGCTGTGAACAGTGGCTGAAGGATGGTGGCTGACTGATCCGGATCTGCTTTGAACAGTTCTGCAGTCAAGTTGTCTTTTCCTGGGGCTTTGCTGTTTTTTAGGCTCTTTATTGCTGCCACTATCTCTTCTTTCTTTGGTGGATCTATGTTGATGTCAAGGTCTTCAGCAGCATCTTGTATTATTATTCTATCTTCAGGTGGTGGCCGGTTTAGTAATTCCTGAAAGTGCTCTGTCCAGCGTGTATCCTGTTCTCGTTCTGTAGTCAGTAGTTTCCCATTCTTGTCTTTGATTGGAACACTTGGTCTTCCACCGTACTTGCCACAAATGCGCTTAGTGATCTTGTGGAGCTTACCCTGTTCTCCTCTTGCTGCTGCCTCCTCCGCATCTGCCGCTAGCTGTTCCATGGCTTCTCGTTTATCTTTCTTTACTAGTCTCTTCACTTTCTTATTTAACTCTGTGTAGCTATGTTGGTACCTCTCTTTCAGCCTTTCCGATTTCACTTGTAGGAGTTTCTTTTTCATGACTTTCCTCTCCTCGATCACATCCCATGTTCTTTGTTGGATCCACTCCTTGCTTTTCCCTTTCTCATTAAATCCAAGGCAGGCTACACTGCTCTCTGTGTACACTGTAGTTACTCTTTTCCACTCTGAATCGATTCCTCTTTCTTTAGGGTTGTTCTTATCAGACTCTCGTAGAGCCTGGAATCGGTTCTTGACTTGTATGTTGAAGGCATTTCTAACACTTGCATCTCTCAGTTTCTGAATATTAAGGTGTCTTTGCTTTGATGTCTTGATTCCGGTCTTGTTCGAGAGTTATGCATCGTGGGTAAATTTATCAGTTTGTAAATTGAAGGAATGTGGTTCTGATTGTGCCTGAAGGGTTTTTCAAACCTCTTTATAGTTATTCAGTTTGCTTTGAAATAGAGAGAGGTGGAGTGAGCGTGAGAGAGAGAGGGAAAGAGAAAGAAAGAGAGAGAGAAAGATGCAAATTGAGAGAACAAGACTTTCTGTTTATCAGTTTTTAAATTGAAGGAGTGTGGTTCTGATTGTGCCTGAAGGGTTTTTCAAACCTCTTCACAGTTATTCAATTTGCTTTGAAATAGAGAGAGGTAGAGTGAGCGTGAGAGGGAGAGGGAGAGAGAAAGAAAGAGAGAGAGTAAGATGCAAATCGAGAGAACAAGACTTTTTGTAAAGCGCCTAGAGTGAACATGTTTGGGTTAGGTGCTATATTAATGATCTCCATTATTATTATCATTATGCAGATGATTGTGATGTATGCATTCATGCATGTCTCCACTGTGCCAGTGGGAATATCTGGCAGATTTTGGTGTTTGATATTTAGCCAAATTACATCATCGTGTATTTTGCAGATTCAATTAATGTGATGAATCAGGCATCTGGAAATGCAGGCGATAATAATGAAAATGAGGCTGCGACAACAGAAAACACTCCACCAAGAACACCAGAAGTTATCATGTCCAAATCCTATGGCGAGGAGCCAGTATCCATCTTGAGACAGCGGTCAGAAGACGGAAGCAAAGAGACAGGTATGGAGTCTTAATCTGTAAATTCAGTACCTTGACAAATTTGAAGATATGACCAGTTTATACCAGGCACTCCTCCTATCTACATTTCTTGTAACTGTAAGGGGTGAAACAGACCAAAACTGGTGTAGGCGCCAATGCCTTTTTTGTTTGTGTGAAGCAAAATTTATGGGCAGCAAGCCACCAGTCTGGTGCCTATACCAGCCTGGGTCTCTTTCACCCCTAAGTCTGAAACAGTAGGAAAATTCATGGTCAGACTTTACTTTTTGCTTAAATTCTCTAATGTCATTTGTGAGGTTTCTGTTTTGATAAATTTTCAGATCGAGAGAGAAAAAAGCAAGTTCGTTTTCATGTATCTGTGGATGAAAGCTTACGCCAGAAAGAGAGAGGTATGCGTACTGAAAGCATAGCCACAATATTTTGTGTTTATTTCATGTCACCTCACAGTCATAGATTTACTTCAATGAAAAACATTTTTTTTTCATAAAATGCAGTTTTGAACTGCTGTCAGTACACAAGTGTAATTCACCCTGACTGTGTCATGGAAAATGTACAAAATGCCATTTACAGAGGTTCAGGCCTGATTTCATCTGAATTATAAAACAGTGAAAAGAAACAGTGATTCCATGATGTTTTATAGTTTGTGAAAGAGGATGTTAACGATTGTCGGATTTTACAGGGTGATTCAGAAAGAATGAACCGATTTTATGAGCAATGCTCATAAAATCGGTTCATTCTTTTTGAATCATCCTGTATATTTAACGGTTTGAGTTTTTGTTCAGTCTAAAACATGCAATTGCTTTGCCTGTTTCCTTGGCTGATAATGGCTGCCGATAAAAACAAATTGTGAATACAAGAGGGCAGAAGAACTGTGCTTTCAGTTAAAAAAAGGGTCAGTCCAACAATGCAAAGAATATTTAATTATGACTCATTCGGGCCTTAACATCTAGGAAGTTGATTTGTAGTTAGTATGAAAGTAAAATATCGTATCTCGTATTATCTTACAGCACTTAAAGATCAACAATGGAATTCTTTTTACCATATGATATAGCTGAATGCTTTATCGATGAGATATAATAAGAAGGATTTTAAGTTTGGTTCTGTTAAATAATTCTGAAGCACTGAATATATTTTTTTTCCCCCCAATTTATGTAATAGATCAGGATATACAGAGAAATCTTATCATCTTGTTTGTGGCGGTGGTGGCAACACTGCTGATGATGATGTTTTCATAAGTAAAAGAGATCTTTCATTTCAGTGTTGTTGTTAGCATATATAAACATTTTGTTTAAGTTTCATTTTTGTTCACCCAATTTTGACATTAAATGTTTGTTATGTGAGGATTTTTATTCAGATTTAAATTGTCATTGGATCAGTTCATTTTGGTATAGGAAATAATCCTGATTGTGCCATAAATTTATATGTAAGCAAGCAGAGTGCATTTGTAATCATTGTAGGACATGTTAACCCCGTCTCTTTTTCATGTTGACTGATTTTTCTCTGATTTACAAGTTCAGGTGCGAATTTTAAAATTTCGATTTACAGGTTCAACAATCTGCAAAAATGAGAAGTTCTTGAGACATAAAATGTAGATGCCTAGCTTACTGCATGATCTACAAGATGTGGTTTAATTTCGAATATAATTCATTCAGTTGATGTACTTAAAATGATATCTATTATTATTAAAAAGGATTTGTTGATTCATGAGATTCATGACAAGCCTTTCTAAATCAAAAGTTTTGCCTTGTTTCGGTGCGAGAGTAGTTTTTGCTATTCACAATTTTACCAAAAACTCATCTGATAAACCAAGCTGTAGAGTGTGATTGTTAAAGATGGTTTTGTGGATCCCCTTGCTTCTTCCGCTTTTCAGTTTTTTTGGTTCTGTTTTGGTCACATAGTAACATGTTATTTCTTTGTTGTCATTAGCACTGTTTATGTTCATTACTTTATCTGTTATTTATCTTTATCGTATTTAGCATTTTTTTAGGACATGAACTGAGCAGTTCCATAGACATAAAACAAAAATTTATTGACATTTTTTTTTTACAGAAAGAAACCAAACTAGTTACCTTTTGTTTTTAACAGAGATTGTGTTAACTGAAATGTTCAGGAAAGTAAAAGGAATGTAAAGTTTTTCACAATGGTGAAAAAAGCATGTCTGACAAACCATTAAAAGTGATACGCATTAATTTTATGATACCAGCAGCAGATGTGCTTTACCCTACTCATACATAATTTAATATCCTTATCTGATTTCCAGAGGAGATGGTGTCTTTCACAGTAACCTTGATTTTGCTGGCAGTATGCATCTTGATCCTGGCCTCAATGGGTATGTGGTTATATTGCTCCTTTGACAAAAGCCAGTCATGCCAGAGTCTCATGTCTCAGCTTCAACATTGGATCAGGTCTATCCGGTATTATTACTACACTCTTACAGCTTCTAAATCGTCCCCCGCATCTTAACAGCTCTGAGATTATTTGTGCTTATATTTTTATATGTTGGTTGCAGTGTTTGTTCTTCAGAATGTTTTTGGTCATCTGATCCAATGCCTCTGTGATTACTATTCACCCCAAAGTTTGCAGGAGGCCAATAATTATATCAAGAAGTGTCATTACCTCAATGAAAGTTTGGTCCAAAGGAGCTATGAAGGGAAGTGTGCACATGCTTGTATATAGAAATACTATGAAAATGTGCAATCATGCATAATGGTCAGAGAGCTAGAAATGACAGTAGGCCTTCTTTATTAAGCATGATCCTGGATCGGAAAAGTATTGAGCATGATTTAGGTTTCACTGGAGATTCCTTTATTCTTGTAAAAAAACAATATCAAAAATTGGATTTAAAAAAACTAAAACAAAAAAAAACAGTGACATATTGAAAACATTTTCTGAAAATCTCTCATTGGTAGTCCCTGCCATAACTTTGCAGTATTTTCTCAAAAGCTGCAAGGCACAACACTTACAGACTCACATAGCCCTGAAAAATCTCTCATTGGTAGCCTCTGCCATAACTTTGTAGTGCATTCTCCAAAGCTGCAAGAAGAAATACATAATAAACTCCTATAGCCCTCCAAAATCTTTCACTGATAATCTCTTGGACACCTTTGGAGTGTTTCTTCAAAAGCTGCAAAGCAGTTCTTACTAACTTATACAGCACTCCAAAATCTCTCATTGGTAGTCTCTGCCATAACTTTGTAGTGCATCCTCAAAAGCTGCAAGAAGCAATACATGTACATGTATATAATCTCGTATAGCCGTATGTTACTGGTTATTTTAAAGGTGGTATCGGTAATTGGTGGATAATGCATTTAGATGATAGGAACAGTCATAATGAAATTTGATTACCTGAAAAAATATAACTAATTATTTCTGTATGTGTGGAGCGTTTATGTGTATGTGTTTGGTATGGTTTATGAAGATCAGAATTATTCAAGAATTATTTATTGTTTCAGTTGGTTACTGATGTATTTTCTAATCAAGTCACCTTCAACAGTACATGGAAAAGATATATTGTTATCAGTAATAATTATGTACATCTTCAACATGTGTAATAGATACATGTATTTTTAGTACATTTTTTAAAGTTTTACAGTTGTCTTCCCAGTGGACCCTAGAACGATGAATTATTTGATTCCATTGCCCTTTGAACACAATATGACACAATCCTTGGTAAATTAAGACTAAGAGCTCAATCAAAAGTTGCTAATTTCAGGAAGCAAGTAATTTTTGTTGTTGTCGCTGAAAAACATTTCCTGTAATTTGCAACTTTTTATTCATATCTTGGCTTGATAAAATAAGGATTCTGTTCAATTTGTGACATGCCATGTCGGAAAGTCAAATATTTCATGGCTCTCATATATATTATTGGGAGGATAAATATAAGATATTTTTTACTATTTGGCCCAAAAGAATGTTATCCTCTGTTAGACTGAAGCAGGCTTTGACAACATCTAGGCCTTGGATAACTGTATAACAGAGCACATTAATTTTGACCTGCCTACAAATCATGAAATCAAGAAACCAGCCCATATTTTGGTTGAGGTGCAACTTTTCATCCAATGAAACCAAGATTTTAATTAAACAATTAATATAGTATTTAAAGCATTTGCATGACCTTCATAGGCATCACTTTTTGTTGGCTGCACAAGGCTTATCTTCATGATAAAAATGGTGTGCTCGAGGTTAATAATTGACTGGCAGCAATTCACATTTTAGTTCCAAGGTTGACAGCAATAAAGTTTGAATGTGTTAAAGGGATACGCAAGTTTGGTGGGAGAATGGTGGGTGCTGGGGGGGTAACTGCACGCTGTGTCTTGCAAGGATCATTGTCCACACCCAGCCTCAGGAAGATTGTCTGTGCCTAGAATAGGGAAATCATCATTTTTTTTTTTTTTCCATATCAAAGACTCATTCATGTTTACCAGTTCAAATGGTTATCACGGCCTTGAGTTAGATTTTCTCATGATAATTTGAAGCTGTGATTTGAAACAGCGGCACAAGGTGGAATATCGTCATTAAGTATAACACATGTAGAAACAAATTCACGTATAGTATATGAGATTCATCAGTTGTTTTTTTTTCCTCCGGTGACTCGTTCCTGAAGCCCATTAGAATTCAAGGACATGTATTATTGAGCTTATCAGTTTCAAGTATTTGACAGAATATACATCAGTATAAGGTGATTCAATATAGGTGATTACCTCTAGACAGGGGACATACATTTAAATTATGGAGATGGAAACTGGGATTGTTTTAAAAAGTAGTACTGGAAGGTTAATCAGTTAATGTAAAACTTCAAAATAATTGTTGCGATTGTATTCTTGTTCAAACATGAACAGTCTAAATATTTTCTTGCAGCATGAGAGTTTTTGCCACTAAAAACAGCATTTAATGCTGTCATTGTTATGACCGACGCAATATCATGTATAGTAATGGTATAAATATTCATGGCAACGATTTTGAGGAATCTAATGTATTAATAATTATTATCATTGTTGCTGCCTGTCACAAATCCCAGACTGGGAGATGTAATAGTTTATGACAGGACGACAATCACGAACAAACAAGTTTAACACTTAACAAAACAATCCATCAGACTCACACATTTATTAAACATAATTGTACATATAATAGCGCAATTACATACATTATATTATTGAAATGAACTGCCGTACAACGGCCTTATTCTCACATGCACTCTTCCTCGGATCCACGATCCGGTAGTTACTCCTAAAGGCACTTCGGCCTCAGCCTCTCCCCTCAGGGTCTTAATAGCCCATTAATAAGTTACTGGCACCGCAGTCTCTCAATATCACCTTCCTATTGTCATACACCTTAGCACTCCCCTAGCACCTCCGCAGGGCAATAACACATTATTATTTCCATAGCCATCAACATGGCAACAACATAATATCAGTTCACTAGCCTATCAACATGGCAACAACATAGTATCTCATTCACTCTCATATCTACGTCCCTGTCCGTGGCCTGACTGCCACGACTTTATGTGCCTCTACTGTCCTGCACTGACAGCCTCACTTCTGGCCTATGTGTGGCCTCCGGCCCTATGCTGGCCTATCCCCTGTGCTCATCGAGGTGGCTCTGCGGCCCGTCCCCGACACCTACAAGAATAACATTACATTGGTATAATACCCTACCATTTCTATTCACTCCACCTCTCCTTACAATCCATGAAGCGTACACACACTAGTTCACCTTTCACTCACCACACATCTTACGGTAACACACCTCCATCGGAGTACACACTACTCACTCGCGCTACAAATCCATGAACTCACTTTCATCTATCGCTCATGGCGCACATTGCTATATCCAATATCAAGGACTTCCACATTCCTCACATATACTTATTCACACCATGGTAATAGACGAATATAATATAATACATCAATCATAATAATCAATCAACGTTCTACATACCAGTCATTACTGGAAAGACTCTCACTAGTCTTCTCGACTGCTTCCCCTTTTATCTCTGCCCGATGGGCTATTATTCACAGATCCGCTCCCTAGGACCTTCTAACTTGCAGTGATAGTTATACAGCGCTTTCGCCTCCTTCAGACCCCGCCCCACTACTCACAACAGCACGCTTAACTTGCTGTCTACTGTGAGCCTTTCTTACTCTACACCCGCTCTGTAGCAATCCCCTTAATTGCACTCACTCCACTCGTGACATCATCCCCCACCCCAAAAAAATTAATGCAATTAATTTCAAATCGCATCAAGATGACTGTCAACGAGTGAGCGTGAGCAATACCTACACTAAAAAAAACTGACCTAGCAGTTCCCCTAGTATATAAAATACCGAAATCAGGGGAAAATATGGGGATCAATATGGTCTGAAATATGCATATATGTGTCACCTCATGAATAGCTAACTAAACACAATATCTAATACAGAATCAAAAACCATTCAACCTATCAACCATTCTTCATATCATATTTATAATGTCAATATTTTAAAGTCGACTTATTCACACAGATCCTGTCAATGTTCCTGTCCTCCGATGTATAAGCTGCTGAACTCTTGCCCTAGGCTCGACTAAGGTAGTCGGCGATATGATTGCTGGTTCCTGGAATTGGTTGAATAACGAAGGTGTACGGCTGCAAAGCCAATGCCCATCTAGACAAGCGTGGGCTGGACGAACGATTCTTCGACAAAAATGTCAGTGGCTTGTGGTCTGTCTGGATACAAAATTCTCGTCCCATGAGATAACGTCCTAGTTTCTGGACGGACCAGACAATGGCAAGACACTCACGCTCTATCACAGAATACTTTCTTTCTCTCTGCAATAACTTCCTACTGACATAACATACAGGATGGAGACATTCGTTCTTCTCCTGTAGAAGACAAGCGCCGACACCAGAGTCCGACGCATCCGTTCTGAGGATAAAATTAGATCGAAAATCGGGTAATATCAAAATGGGTGACGATGATAATGCTGTCACCAAATTATCAAATGATGTCTGACATTCAGACGTCCACTGGACCTTATCGGGTTGTCCCTTCTTAGTAAGGTCAGTAAGAGAAGATGACAAGGAGGAAAAATTTGGAATGAACTTTCTGTAATAATTTAAAATTCCCACTAAGCTTCTGACTTGTTTCTTTGTTTTTGGGATTTGCAACCCTACTAACTTGTCAATTTTTGTTACTTCAGGTCTCTGAACGCCTCTACCCACAATATGTCCTAAGAATACTATCTCTGGACATGCCAAATCCATCTTTGCGGGTTTAGCAGTTAACCCAAAATGACGTAATCGTTGAAAAATTACTGTTAGTGTCTGAATATGATCAGACCATGTCGACGTATGGCATGCTATATCGTCAAAGAATGACACGACATTAGGTATGTCCTTCAACACTAATCTCATTAATCGTGCAAACGTCGCTGGCGCGTTTACCAACCCAAATGGCATGACCTTAAATTGGAATAATCCAATGGGCGTTTGGAACGCCGTGTATTGTTTAGACTCCTCAGTAAGCGGGATTTCCCAATACCCTTTCGTCAAATCTATCTTGGAAAACCACGTGGACCCGGCCAATGAAGCTATTAATTCCTCCTGAAACGGAATAGGCTCCCTATCGCCTACCGTAATAGTGTTCAATCTTCGAAAATCAATACAGAACCGCACCGATCCATCAAGTTTTTTCACGAGGACGATGGGTGATGAATACGGCGATGTTGATGGTTCTATCACATCTAACTTCAACATTGACTCAACTTCCTTTATGACTCTATCTCTCGAAGAAAACGGCAACGGATACGGTCTAAGAAATACTGGCTTATCCGAAGTCAACTTTATTTGGTGCTGAATCACCGTAGTGCGACCCGGCAAATCCGTAACAACATCCGGAAATGACGCTAATAGGGTCTCAAGTTCCCTCCTCCTTGAACTCGTAAGGTCAGGGTTAATTTTTACGTCCCTGTAACCTTGTGTCGCAGTTAACTCCGGCAATTGAATTTGCAACTCTTGCTGCGCCTCGGTGTCGCTTACGTCACAGTCCAACTGGTCTACGACCCCCGTACAAGCGGTAGAGAAGACAGTCTCCTTTGGTCTTGTCTGTGCACACAGATACTGTGGTCTCTCATAAAATCTCTGTAGCATATTAACATGGAAAACCTTACTCGCTCCATCAATGTGGATAGCGTAATCTACCTTTGAAACAACTCGCTCAATAACATAAGGACCTTTCCATGTCATCAATAACTTATTATGGTCCGTAGGTAACAACAACAGAACCTTGTCTCCTGGCTTAAAAATTCTCAGTTTGGAACCTCTATCTTTATAGTCTTTTGCTCTTTTCGAAGCGATACCAGAAGCTTCTTCTGCTATAGTGCGCGCTGAAGATAGTCTTTCTCTTAAATCAACAAGGTACTGAAACCTTTTTAAACGGTTCCGAAAGCGTGGGGATCTTTTGAAGAGGAGCCTGGGGTGAACGACCCTTATGCGTCGTCTTTTGGCACGCACTGCACGTCTTACAATATAAACGTACATCTCTGTATACTGACGGCCAATAAAAATCTTTCAGAATTCTCTGCTTGATTCTAGCACTTCCCATATGATCCGCTAATGGAACATCATGGGCCAGACGCAATACTGTAGCAATTAACGACCGTGGCACGACGACCTGCTTTTGAACGGAAGCCACTGTGACGTACATACGGAACAGAATGCCCCCCTGGACAAAAAAAGAAGATGACCCGTTCTTATATCTCCTCGTTTTCTCGGTTCGCGCTTCCCCAAAACATGGGTTTAATGATGGGTCCTCCCTTTGTAATCTCGCCAAGCGCTCCGGCGTGATGTCTAGGTTGACCGCTGGCGTAGCCAAAGGTCTAATCTTGTCTTTATCGGCTAACCGTCGGCGTGTTTCGACCGCGGCGCAAAAGTCAATACCTTTTGATTGCGACCATGCTTGCACGTTCTCATTGGAAGGGGAAACTACCCGTGATACATTCCCAATGATGAGCTGGGCGCCTGGAAAACAACCAACGACTGCTTCGACTTCCCCGCTAAGGAAAGGTGTATCTATCATTATTTTTGCCATGGGTAATTTCTCAATGGCCCCCGAAAATTGGATGCACGGGGCAGTCTCACCTGTAAGCTGTGAATCCCGAATGCAGTCCCTATGCACTCCCACAACGGTAGATCCTGTATCTCGTAAAACCGAGACCGGTTCGTCCCCAACAAACCCCGGATAAACCCTAAGACCACCTCCTGTATGACATGAATTTATGACGGGGATCTTTCTCCCACAAGGTAAAACACCGGAAGATAATAACTTCTCACAACCGGGACACTTAGAATACTGTCCGCCTCCGTTGTCCGATGTAACACACGCAGCCGCATGATGAAATTTATTTGGGGAGCATGGACTGGAGCTACTGTCCACGTTCGCCGCTATCCTACCTGCCGGGCAGTTCACGCTGATGTGATCTGCTCTTCCGCAGTTCCAACACTTCGCGGCCCTACACTCGCGCGAAAAGTGACCCACGCGTCCGCAAGTCCAACACTCCGCTCCCTGTGCTGCTCTAGGCCTGGGTCCCCGTGACCCATCGCGACCGGAACTAGAGTCCCTATGCCGTCGGTTATCGGCAAAGGTTACAACTCGCCCCCGGCCATTACCGCGACCTAGCCCTCCTGCTCGGTCAAACTTACCGGATCCATATGCCGGTGATTGGTGATAGCCCCTACGCTGCCCCTGGGCTTGCCCGCTATAGGCACCACGCTGACGCGACCTGTCCCTAAGTCCTGCCGGCGACCCCTCGACAACGGCGACGTACCCAGCATCTTGGACGTACGCCCTGGCGACTGGTTTGGACGGATGCGCCGTACGGTATGCCTCCGCCAACTTAGACGCCTCCTGCACCGTCGCGGGTTCGTTCTCTTTCAGGAAAGCCACCAGATCTTTGTGGCACGACGCGTACAGCTGGTCACGGATCATTAGGTCTTTCAGTTTAGCGAAATCCGTGCCCACATGCGCCAAGTCTACCCAGTTCGCAAAATACTCCGTCAGTCTCGCGACGAAGGCAGCAAAGTCCTCCCTGGTATCTGCACGTGCTCGCCTAAACTGCTCCCGGAAATATTCCTCGGTACGCGCAAATCGGCGAAGCAGCAAAGCCTTCAGCTTATCGTAGTCTTGCACGTCTTCGCGCTGTAGCTCTTTAAAGTAGGTTAACGCTCGCCCCTGCAATAGCGATGCCAGGTACGTGGCCCATAATTCCTTATTTTCCCCCCATTGCAATTGTGCGTTCAGTTCGAACCTGTAAAGGAAGGCGTCTATGTCGTCCTTCCGGTCGTCGAACGTAGGGAGCTTAATCCTAACGCCACCTTTATTGGGTACCTGCCGCTCAACTGTTTCTGTTGGCGCATTCTTTTTGAGTTCTAATTCCGCGATTCTTACTCGCGCGTCTGTCTCCCGCTCTTGAGCTTCTATCTCCTTTAACCTTAACTCCCTCTCCTGCTCCTTATCCTTAGCCTCTCTCTCCTGCTCCTGAGCCTTAGCCTCTTTTTCTCGCTCTCTATCCTTAGCACGCTCATCGCGCAAATCCGCCTGCTGTTCTTTAATCCAGCCGCGTAGCTCTTCTCCCTCCAGGCCAAGTTCCTTACCCAACTTCATTAGTTGTTGGAGTTCCGCCATTTCACAGATTTATGGTTATGGTATATATTTAAAAAAAACGGCTAACCTGTCGGTATGATACTAACGACACGACCAGAGACCTGAGATCACACCAGATATAACAATACCCAGTTGTCTCAAATACAATTCAGAAATTTACCTTTACAGCAAAACTAATTCTATATCTATAAAATGTATGCACTATTAATTATAAAAGAAAATAGAAACGACAAGAATGAAGAAATACAGTAGAAGGACCACAAGTACGTCAAGGACAACGAACCAGACTAGGACAAAGACCTAAAAAAGAAAATATAATGGAAAAAAAGAATGCAACCTAACTACGCCGATTACACAACAAGGTACGAACAAGAACAGAGTCTGAAAAAAAAGAACGTATCTATAGATAGGTAGAAAGAGGGACAAGAGAATACGTCTTCCTGCGGAACAGAGAAGATATCGACGCTACAACTAAACAATATTACAGGTCCCTACAGAACTGTTCACTGTGATGAACGAAGTTCCAAAGTTTACCACACCTTTTTAAAAGGATAAACTAAGTTCAACACAGCAAACCCGCGCCACCGCCCGTATAATCAATTACAACGAAAACAGCAAAAACAGGGAAACAGACAGATGAAAAGACAGCCCTTAATCCAGGG
Source organism: Onchidella celtica (assembly GCA_963931925.1). Taxonomy (NCBI): domain Eukaryota; kingdom Metazoa; phylum Mollusca; class Gastropoda; order Systellommatophora; family Onchidiidae; genus Onchidella; species Onchidella celtica. The sequence goes on along the minus strand of OZ007569.1, from coordinate 55,860,043 downwards.
TACAAAATTTTAGACTTTTACTTAACTTTCAATTTTTGAAATTTTGAGTAAACTCCTCCCTTTAATCGGAGCTCTGGCTGCTCGTCTCCTCAGGCTGCACGCACACACTCTGGAAAGTTTAAATACAAATTAATACCTATTCATAGCAATACATGCATCAATATACATTCATTATTATACATAAATCATATCATGAAATGTCCATTCATCCAACGAACAAGACAGCACAATTACCTACTAACTAACTACAACTAAATATTACGAAAATGGACGAGTCACAACGGACGAGCCCCCAATGTCACAACGGACGAGCCCCCAATGTCACAAATCCCAGACTGGGAGATGTAATAGTTTATGACAGGACGACAATCACGAACAAACAAGTTTAACACTTAACAAAACAATCCATCAGACTCACACATTTATTAAACATAATTGTACATATAATAGCGCAATTACATACATTATATTATTGAAATGAACTGCCGTACAACGGCCTTATTCTCACATGCACTCTTCCTCGGATCCACGATCCGGTAGTTACTCCTAAAGGCACTTCGGCCTCAGCCTCTCCCCTCAGGGTCTTAATAGCCCATTAATAAGTTACTGGCACCGCAGTCTCTCAATATCACCTTCCTATTGTCATACACCTTAGCACTCCCCTAGCACCTCCGCAGGGCAATAACACATTATTATTTCCATAGCCATCAACATGGCAACAACATAATATCAGTTCACTAGCCTATCAACATGGCAACAACATAGTATCTCATTCACTCTCATATCTACGTCCCTGTCCGTGGCCTGACTGCCACGACTTTATGTGCCTCTACTGTCCTGCACTGACAGCCTCACTTCTGGCCTATGTGTGGCCTCCGGCCCTATGCTGGCCTATCCCCTGTGCTCATCGAGGTGGCTCTGCGGCCCGTCCCCGACACCTACAAGAATAACATTACATTGGTATAATACCCTACCATTTCTATTCACTCCACCTCTCCTTACAATCCATGAAGCGTACACACACTAGTTCACCTTTCACTCACCACACATCTTACGGTAACACACCTCCATCGGAGTACACACTACTCACTCGCGCTACAAATCCATGAACTCACTTTCATCTATCGCTCATGGCGCACATTGCTATATCCAATATCAAGGACTTCCACATTCCTCACATATACTTATTCACACCATGGTAATAGACGAATATAATATAATACATCAATCATAATAATCAATCAACGTTCTACATACCAGTCATTACTGGAAAGACTCTCACTAGTCTTCTCGACTGCTTCCCCTTTTATCTCTGCCCGATGGGCTATTATTCACAGATCCGCTCCCTAGGACCTTCTAACTTGCAGTGATAGTTATACAGCGCTTTCGCCTCCTTCAGACCCCGCCCCACTACTCACAACAGCACGCTTAACTTGCTGTCTACTGTGAGCCTTTCTTACTCTACACCCGCTCTGTAGCAATCCCCTTAATTGCACTCACTCCACTCGTGACACTGCCCTTCATGCATGTAATGTTTTACATGATAGTTAAGCTTGTCCATCTTTGCTGTAAATTTATCTTTTATGATTTATTTAATAATAAAAATAAATAGTGCTAATGGAAATCTTGGAATGGACACAAAGTCAAGTTCAGAAAACTATTCCTAGCATTGCAATAACACATGTACATGTAGTTGCATCTAGTCAAACAATTTGGCATTACAAAGGTAGTCATGCAGATGTAAGAATCTTTGCACTCTGACAGTGAAAACTCCACAGGGCACATAGCAAGAATATTGTTGAGAACCTTATAGATAACTTGTAAATCATTGATTTGTTGTCAGTCATTAATTTACAAACCCGTTCAAAGAACCTGAATATGGTGGAACTTGGTTATAACGAGACGTTATGTTCCATCAAAAATGTCTCGTTATACCAAAGGTCTCGCTATTCCAGGAAAGCATCAAAAAGGCAAGGCAAGGGGTTAAAATACCCCACTATGTGCAGGACATGCTAACAAGGGAGGTAACCATGAAAAATAATGGTTACCTCTCTCGTTGGCATGTCCTGTCGATCAACGTAGGCCTACATATACTGTAATATCAAACTGACGGCAGATCTCGGTACTTTTTTTTGTTTTTGTTTCGTCTTTATATGCTGACGGTAGTCATGTTTCGATCAAATTACGCAAGAGACAGAGTCAAAAGTTAGAGGCAGACAAGTAACAGATTGGCTGCGTGTTTGTGACGAGTGTAGGCATTTGGTCACGAAGACTGGTGTAGACCAAGACTACGGCAAGAGCATATGCTGCACGGCGATCAATTACGATCAAAGGCCGTGCTGCAAGTAATATTTGCCTTGTGAGTTGTGGCCCCACCTGGCCATCTCTTGCTCAGGCCTAGTAATAAGTATGCACTCTCTGGTCACTACTTGTGATGTGCGATAATTATTACTCACAGCACGGTCTTTGATCCGCATAAATCACTACCGATAAATTTTTTGGTTGCGTGGGTGGTGGCATAGTGTGCGGTCAGTAAGAAAACAAAGCTTCTTTGGTATAAGCAAGATCTTAAGAGATGATTAGACGGGTGGGCGGGCGTAAATTTATTGTGTGTGTGGGTGGTGGAAGTAGACAACGCTTGCTAGGCCTATGCAAGACATGATTGGATGGGTGGGCGGGCATAAATTTATTGATTGTGTGGCTGGTGGTGTACAGTGCTGTCACGGCACATGGTCAGCAAGTAGACAACTCTTGCTAGGCCTACGCAAGACATAATTGGATGGGTGGGCAGGCGGGCTAACAGTAAATTTATTGATTGTGTGGGTGGTAGTGTAATGCACTGACACGTGGTCAGTAAGAACATAAAGCATTGTCGACCTGAGTGAGAGGTGACTCGCTGGATGGGCGTGCACTAACAGACAAAGAACAATATGTCTGACTTGCTACACTCTGTACAGCGGCCGCACTTGCTACACTCTGTACTGCGGCCGCTGCCACAATTTGCCATATGCACTGAGAATTAATTGTCTCGCTATAGCAAGTGTTGTGATTATCGATTGCCGTTATTGAAGTATTTTAATATATAGCTTATATAGTAGAAAAAAACGGGGATTTAAAATATTCTCGCTATAGGCAAAGTTCTCGTTATTAGCAGTGTCGTTAAACATGAGATTTACCTCAGATTTGATTTGAAATGGCATGTGATGTTATCTGTCTATTACTTTGGATGTTGTGAGAAACTGATGACGTGCTTTAAATTTTGTTGTCTTTGAGATGTATGGTTTTTTTTTTTGTTTTCTTAAAAAAATTTTCAAGAAAAATTATCTAATCATGTTTTTTTTATGATTTAAAAAATTTTTTGAAGCCATGTAAGGCAGCAAAGTACCGTAAAGTTCGATCTATTGAGTACACCTGTATATAAGCCGCATCCACTAAATTTTTTTTAAAATCTGAATTTTTTTCACAAATAAGCCACACTGGTTTATAAGCCGCAGCAGATATATAATATTAATACAATACAGTTATATTACCGGTGTCACATTTATTCAGTGTCATCATTGTCCTGTCCACTGAAATATTCGATGTCCGAGTTAAACAGTTCTAGTAGCGCTTCCTCCACTGTCACTGACTTCAGCCTCATTTTCACTGTCACTTTCTCTTGAGGCAAAGTGAAGGTCGCTGCTGCTAAATTGCAGATACCACTTTAACATGGGGGGTGAATGTGAACAGTTAACACTTAACGTGGAGCTGAGAATAGATGAGGAAGTGGCACTCTTGGAATCGGAAAATTCCACAAGTAAGCCGCAGGGGTTAAGCTTGGGGGAAAAGTTGCTGCTAAAAGACCGAACTTTATGATAAACTCCACTCTTGTTTTCAGGAGACCTGTTTTAAACACGTTAACTTACAAAAACATTCTGACTTGATCTGAAAATCAGAATATGGTCCCTTCAATTTTTATGCACATTTCACAGGTTCAAAGTCTGAATGTCTTTGAATTATCTCAAACGTTGGTCATCCGTCTTGAATTGTTAGAATTAAAATATACATCAAACTTTGATCTCTATAAATTGTTCAGGTCTTGCAGAAACACTGTATGTAAAATTTGATCAACCCTGTTTCAGGGAGGTACCTAGTGTGGTGCTTTTTGTACTTGGCTGCAATTCAGGAAGACCTTTTAACATTCTTATGAAAGACAGAAAAAACAGTAATTGAACTGTTGAACTGGTAAACTTTTTATGATAGTGGATTAAAAAGAAAAACATTACTTTCCTCACAAAATCTGGGACGAAGAGGGCAGACTTTACAGGTACTTCAAACCTGAAAGTCAGTGAGAAAGTTCCAGTTTATGTTGTAGTTGTATTTATCAGGTTAAGAGGATGGGATTTTTATATTACATGTTATTGATATATTATTTTTATCTATATTTTAATAGAGCTGTAGATTTCACACATTCATTTGCAAAGAAATTATTGATCACCTGGAAAAGGTACACCATGTTCAAAAGTTGTGCAAGCTTTAACCAAGATTTGTCTCTGATACCCCCCCCCCCCACCCCCCCTTATAAATTACATGTATATGTAGTTAGTTTTGTTTATATATATATGACTGCAATAACATGAAGTTGCTATAAATTTAGTGCAAACATGGAAATGGATTTGTCAGATAGCAACAACATCAATAGCTCAGTTTCACTATTGAACTGCTACAGCATTTGTTCTGACATCTTTCAGTTGAAAGCTTTATACATGTATTTTATTTGATATTTGTGACCTTGATTCATATAGACTGTATGTGGCATACAGTCACTTTCAGATCATACCAGAAACTAGGAAAATTGTTTGTAGTGCATTACAACTCTCCTACATCAAACCTTTTGAGGTTGATATCATGCTTTATACTCTGATATTTTGAGTAATCATGGAAATTATATAAAAATGTAACATTTCTTGTCCTGAGTAATTGGATTGGATTTGCAAATGAAAGCTTTAGTTATTTTTATGGTTCATGCCTATCCATAGGAATTTGATATGTCGTATCACAATTATTTATTTGAATGAATTTATGTCTTGGGTGATATTCCAAATGGTTGTCCTCATTGTCAAACTCATCCAGAATGGAGAGTTCTCTTTCATGTTGTTTTTGTACGTAATTCAAGCATTTTGTGATAACTTTTTACCCTAATAAATATCAGTTTGACAAGAAGAAGGTGGAGGGAGCACACTTTGTTTGCATAACTTTATACATCACACGAAATTTATTTGAACATATCATTATTTTATTATTCTTAATACTTCATAAAAAAATTGTCTCTCTTTTTAATCCAATTATTTTGCATGAGTGCTGAGATTTCTTACTCTCCTTCTCAACTGACATTCCAGTTCCCGGAATTCTTCTCCATCATGTGAACAGACATTTTTTTTTTTTTTTTTCTTCAAAAATCTTGACCAACAGAAAAGAAATTTCCAATCAGGTTGTTAGATGTGTTTCTCAGAGCGTACTGGTTTGCCTGGTGAAAATTGTCTTTTTCTGTTAATTGTATAAGTTCAGTAATATTCTGGTGGATTTTCATATTATTAGAAGTGCAAAGAACAGTGCATGGAATGGAAATAGTTTATGTCCATTGATCAATGGGTTCTAAAGAAATATTCTATTTTATGAAGAAGTGTTGCAGTTGTGGCATTTTGTTTGACATTGTTGTGCACATCAGAATTTCTTCGGAGCACAGTTTTTTGCTTATGACGTATGGAGATCCAGTAACTTCAGCATAATGACACTAACCTTTACATAATTATACAATTGCTAAATTATACTCTGCTTAGATTCTTCAACGAAATGTACGTACATGTAGCTTCAATAATACCTGATTGCATTATTTTGACATAAATCAAAGGACACCTGTTGTTTTTTTTTATTTGTGCATGGATTACAGTCTGCAAAAACATCAAACATATTGATATGTTGTGTATAAATGAGAAAGGGAGTCCTTACAACACATAAACATTTTTAGCCTTGAACACATTTAACCATACTAATGTCATATTGCGCAGGTTTTGTCATAGTAAGACTTTTCCAGCCATCTTCTGCTGGCGTGAAATAGCTTGCATATGTTCAGTAACATATTCTTCCTAAGGAAGTTGCATTGCAGTCTGCACTCCATTGCACAGAATTACTAAACAGCATAATTTTGAGTTTAACATTAGTTGGTGGAATCTGTTCCCTAGTGTATTTGAGGAATCACTATACTCAACTCACATAAATCAGTGGTTTGTTGTTGTATGAATATGATGACAAAATGATGGTGAATGCAGAACCTAAGAGGTGAAACATTCTAATGGTAACCCAAAGTTAATTTTGCTAATTTACATGCTGATTGCTCTTCTTGCAATGGAGGCAACATTTAAACAAAAACATGTAAACAATAAAACTCGGATTGGCATTATTGTTTACTGAACATGCACTCTCAGGCAGTTGCTTGAACTCCTTCCTGTTATGCTAATAATATGCTTCTTGTATTCAAAAAATGACAAGAGGTTACATCTAAAACTAAAGGAACCCTAAATTTTGATTGACTAATGAATATTTAATGAGATGAGAACCCTGTCTCCTAACTGCAGATTAATATTTTTTAATGGAGGCAGATTTGACTAATGCACAATCAGAAGTTTTATCAGTGCACAAATTACTTACTCACCGGTTTTTAATATCGCATAAGATGTTGAAAACTGCATGAACTTTCTTGGTCTGGGTATTTTTTTATTGCATGAAAACCTGTTTTATTTTTCCTTTCAAAGCATGCCTGCTTTCATAATAGATGTAAATTTTAATTTTACACAATAAGTATTGTCAATTGTTGATTTATTGATTCTACTGCCAGTACCTGCCTGTATTTGTCAAGCTTTGCTCAAAACTAACATAAAAATTGCATATTAGATACATGTATTTTATGTATTTATCATAATTTTAAACCATAATCAAAACGGATACATTTAAGCATTTACTGATTTATGAAAATCTGTACAGATGTAGTTTTACAGGGTGCTTGTATTGGTGGAAGAACTTGCTGATTTTTGAATCAATGCATCTGATACTGCATGAAGACAGCTTTAATTTTTAGATAGGTAGGCAGACAGTTTGAGCACCCTGATTTAAAAAAAAAGATATACTGTATTACTGTGATTACTCATACTCTCTCTTTTCAATGGATTATTTCAATTAGTTCCTTTAATGTTATTTCTGATTCCTTTCTGGTTGTGTTGATGTACCAGTACTACCAGTTCAGGTGTTCAGGTGCATGTATTTAAATTAGGTTTGTCATGAAAATACCAGGGGGAAAAAATATTTAAATTTGGATATAATAGGTACTGCTTTGTATTCAATTCAGTTAGCCCTTTCTTAGATGTGAAATTGTTAACACATACATGGATATACTTTGTTTAGCGACTAATGCATTTACACTTAACAATGGAAAGGATGTTTTTAATTTCTTTTTTCTGTGTGCTGTTGCCAATTTTTCTAAGCTGACAGTGACAATCTCTCAACCTAAGATACTGCTCAAAAAGAGAGTTCTAAGCAATTCACAGTTTCAATGTAACAGCTAAGGAAAATGATATTGGTTGGCCTTGGGTATAATCTAATTCAGCAATGAATTTGATGACGCAATTAACATTTCATGTAGATAATTAAAGTGTATTTGTATGGAATTTATGCATTTGTGAGTTGTTTTTTATTTTCTTTGTTTTTTACTTGTGGATTGGTTGTTTTCACATGATGTTGTTCTAAAATAAAAGGTAGTGAATTGTTCTGGAAACATAAGCTGCCAGTGAATGTAAAAATATTTCTGGACTTTGCGATGTAATCAGATACACCCTTAGTAGAGGAATGGTAATGAACAAATTCTAGTGTCATGTTTTCCACAACAGTTAGTGAATTGTGAATGTTGGACAGAATGATGGGAGAAATTTATTGGAAATTCATTCTCATTTCTTAAATCATCCAAATATTGGCCAAACTGATCTTCAACTTCAAGTGCACCCATCACCCATGGCAAAATAACCCAAATTTCAAGCACTGGTCAGCAAGTGTCAAGGAAGCCTACTTTTACACCCTTGCCTCTAGCCATATAAAAATGAGGATCCCTCTGTGATTTCTTTCATCAACAATGATTTACACAGCACAAATTTGTAATCATAAGAAACCCATTATATTACATTCAAAGGTAGCGCTTCCTTGTAAATGTGCATCAAATCATTTGTTCAACAAAGGTATCTTTACACAGTTGCAAATAAAACACAAGTTTTTTTTTTGGTTTAATTACAGAATAAGAAACAAAACAAACAAAATACATGTGTGTCAGCATAACTTGGAACAAAGGATTGTTTCTGTTAAAGACTGAGTAACATTTCAGAATTACTTCTGAGGCATTCACTAATCCCTCTCATGCGTACCTTTCTTTCCAATCGTTATAAACCTGAAGGACTTCAGGAAATGTAAAAGTATAACTTGGTTGGTTATGTGTTCTAATAATGAAAAATAACCCTGTCAGCCTGCACAACAGTTATAGTAAGAATAATCTTGTGTCCCCCCCCCCCCTTCAAAAGAGATGTTAATACACATCTATGATCTAACAATCTTCCCCCCCCCCCCCCCCCCCCCAATGAAAAGTAAGTCAGGCACATTTTCCCTTGCAATTCAAGTTTTCAGCTACACTGCAATGCAGCAGTGTGTCCTCAGTAGTTTGAATACCCTTACCAATATTTATTGATATGAGCAAGAAATACATGTGTACCAATTACCATTATACTTTTGTCTGATGTCTTGAATTTACCAATACATGTAGTTACTTTATAATTTGTAGAGATACATGTACATGTAACAGAGAGCCATGCATCTGAGCTCACTTTCCTCAGTTTTAGGTAAAACCTAGCAATAGCATTAAGTCACAGGTCTATGTAAATTTATTGAATTAATATCCCCTGCACTGATGTAAAACAATTGTTATTTCGTAATTCACATCACTCTAATATAATCCAAATGTACATAACTTACGGTCATTTTGACTTTAACATTCTCACTAGTTCTCTTTTGAAATGAATACAAATTAAATGAAATAAATGTCACATTCTGCGCTTTCAAAGTGTCAGGAATTAAGTGCAAACATTATCTCTGTTGTGCATGTGTGTTAGCACAGTTGTCTTTAAAAATTGTTGTGGCTGAATGGTTGTAGGGTGTGCGTTACAGAACCTGAATGTTGGTTAAGGTTTGAAAATGCACAACAACTCAGGGTAAAACAATAGTTAAAAATACAGCTTGCAGACTGGTCCCATCTATACTAAATAACATTATCCCCGCAAATTAAATACACATGCACGAAGGAGTCCACATTTCTTTATTGTCTGCTCACTGATGCCTCAAGCCAGGCCATTACATTCTGGTGTTCAGTCTGTCCAGCAGGAATCTTTTTACGAAAAATCATGTTACTTTCTCCTTCCTCATTCCGTTCTCCGAAATTATAAGCAAGTGTCACATCTCCACATATCCACAGTGCACAACTCACAACCAGCATGCATCTTGAGCAAATTAACACAGATAGTTAAAGGGGAACAAAGTAAAGTTAAACACTTGAAACATTCCAAAAATAGGCTCAACCTGACAGTCTTGATATCAGACGATCACATAATTCATGGGAGACCTTGGTATTTACTGATCATTATGAACTGCACACTCACTTTTGCTGATCTGACAAAACAAAAGTGAAGATTTCCATTCATGGGTAGTTTGAAGATTTTGCCCTTTCATTTCTCAGCCTCATTTTACAACCTCTGGTGTGAAGGCAAACCTGAAGGAAAAATAATCATGTAAATTAGTTAAAGCTTCTATTGTACAACTGCAACTGCTTTGGAAAATACAAACCCCTGTGCATGTGGTATTATGAAGTGCCTGAAGAAAAGTTATTAATATTAGACACACTAAAATAGCTGAAATGTCTTTTTACCAATAGCATCAACCACAAAAAGTTACAGTGAATTTTTGCAAGAAGAAGTGGAATCACTAATTTATCATATCACTTTCTAGCTCAAGCATTTGAATATTGATCACTGATGGCTAAAGTAAACTTGGCTGACAGATTGAACGGAAAATGGACAGAAAAGTTAGTGAATCACCGACCTACAGGGAACTGAAGGCAAAAGTTAAGTATGTCTTAACACTTACTCCCCAGTATCAGCTGAACTGAGACCTACATGTGTTAAAATCAGGCAAAAAGAAAAAGTTGTATGTTGCGAAATCCCGCGTGAGAAATAAAACCCAAATGATACAAAGCAAACTACAGAGAAGACAGAAAATGTTTTTCTGTGGTTTTTATAATATTTCGTCAATAAATCCCGATGTGGTTAAGGATAATATTAATGCTCATAATTTCAACAGAACCCACAACCCTGGTCTAAACTGTTAGACAGCAATGCCATGAAAACAAATATACGCACTGATACACACATGGGGATATGACTATCTGGAAAGCATTGAGAGCCACTAAGCTTACTAAAAACTATCGGTTGCTAGCTACGGGTTTCCAATACACTTTCTCACTTTTGAACCCTACTACATGTAATTTGATTTTCATGTGAGAAAACTGTGCTATGATTTAAAATATTTTAACCTTCGTCTGCCTTGGGCTTCTAAATAATGAAGACATTTTACTAAGTATAATGAATTTGAGGTTCACAACACAACAGAACTACATTAAACTGACATTTTGAAAAACATCAGCCATTAAAAAGACCATTTCACTTTTATTGATTTAAAGAATTTTCAAAGATTACTTTTTGAGGAGAAATACATGTACTGATAAAAAATTGCACTACTGCATGATCTGCATGGGCTTTCTCTCGCTCCTGATGGGGAAAATAACAGTGCTTGACTGGAATTTAAAAAATTGTTTGTACATGTGTGTATGTATCTTAACTCCTTTCCAATAGGTATGTTGTTCAGCAGAATGGGTTGATCAGAAAGGCCAAGCACATACATGTAAAATCTCACTCTAGAATCCAATGGATTTTGGTATGTTTGGAATAACAAACTGGTTAATTAGACAAGGTAGCTTTTCTAATCTCAAAATATTAATTCTGGCCAGATACATAAATCGGAAACTGGCAGCATACTTTTTATTGAAATGAATCAAGATGTTTCCAAATGGCCTTATCAAAAACTTAAGCCTAAACGTACCTGTAATTTAAGGGGAGCATTGCCACCAACCCAGCAAACAAAATGACGACTGGTGTATAAAATGTAGGAAATCTGACTGGTTCAATTGTTTGTTTGCCAGCTCACAATAATCATTTCATTTTAACAATCGACATGATAATCCATATAAATAATTTGCAACTTTTAAGAACTGAGGAATGATGAAGACAGAGTTCAGATTTTAAAGGATTATACTGCGGAACTTGGTTATAATGAGATATAATGTTCTACCAAAAATGTCTCGTTATCTCCGAGGCCTCCCTATTCCAGGAAAGAGGGCAAACAGCTAGGCAAGGGATAAAAATAGCCCCCCTCCCCTCTTGTTTTCTTGTGATCTCCTCCCTTGTTAACACGTTTTGAACTGCAATGTACATGTAATATCAAATTGATGACAGATCTTGGCCTTCATATCAATACTGAATTTTTTATTTTTTTTTTGCTGATGGTAGCCATGTTTCGATCAAATTATGAGACGAGATCAAAGTCAGATGCAAAAGTTAGAACGTGAGGAGTGCGTTTGTTCCCAGTGGTTTCTCGTGCCGTATCAGTCAATGAATGTGAACAGACTGACCACATGATCGCGATACAAGGTGTGTAGGCACGTGGCCAAGTAAGAGCGGTGTAAACAAAGAGCATACAGCGCACGATGGAGATTAATGATGACCAGTGACATGCTACATGTACATGTAATAATTATCACGTATCACAGGTAGTGACAAGACAGTGCACTTGATGTCGGGCGAAGCTACACTACTGTAGCCTTCATGGCCTGCCCCACAATTTGCCTCACTGAGTGATGAGTCATCGCTTTGAATTGATTGCGTTTAGCGTGCTGTCATAGCATGTGGTCAGTAGGAAGAGTAAAGCATACTAGGCTTAAGTGAGAGATTGTTGGAAGAAAAAACGGATATTTAAAATGTTCTCGCTGTCGGTAGGGTCTCATTATTAGCAATGTCATTAAACATGATGGTCCACTGTAAAATGTTGGGCATGACATGAAGGACCTTTCATTAGGAGAAAGGATGTTTTGCAACTCAAATGATCTCATGATCTGAAAAGAAGAATTTCCCGGTGCATACCCCAACAATGAGCCCTGGAACACTGTTCACGTCCATGCACTGTCCACTTCATGTTAATACAGCACTTTCGAGATTACTGGCAAATCCTACACACTTACTGCCAGACAGCGCACAATGGGTGAAGCCCGCTGAACATATCAGTGACCTAATTCACAGGGAATTTTATCTGGGTCAGTGATCCTTACCGAGGTATACAGCATAGCTATGCACGAGGTTTGTTTTGATAGGCACAGATGGGATTTCCAATTATAATGAAAACATTTTCTGTTAAATGCCTTGTCACACTGGATTATGAATTGAAGTTTAAACAATGAAATTTTTGTCTCTAACTAATGATCTGACTTTTGTTACCAAACTGGCACCTGTAATTTTCTTGGGAACAAAGCATGAAACTAGCCTTGCCCCTAAAGCCCTAAAAAAAATAGGTTTGACCAGATTGGCATTTACTAATGAGTCAACGTGGGTATATCGGCAAAAGTTATTTCAAAGCTTGTTTCTGACTGGTTCTTAGACATATAGACAATTCAGGAGAAAATTAGAGAACAATACAAATTTGTTGAGCAACAGTTCACATGTCGATGTTTTGCCTTTTGATAATGTGGGGAGAGCCTTTGAAAGAAAGCTTAGTCTTTGTGAATCCAACCAATGCTTCACTAGTTAATATGTTTTTGTCACAATGCTTTTGATTTAGAAGAGATAGAGGGGGCATTAAGACGATATTTATGTAGTTATACTTCAAAGATAATAGTGACCTGAATCGTGAAATCAGTTTCCACCCCAGGGTTAGCTTGACGACCCTGATTTTCACTGTGAGTGCAGTGGAACTGGAAGCTCATGAATATGGCATCATGATGATATGGGTATCAAAGTATCAGGACTAATGGACTTCATTTTTATCCCTCTTACTATTACTGTCAAAAAGGGTGCCTAGGTTGGTGGCCGGTCACCTTAAAGACATATATGTGACTCTGTTTTGGTTGGCCATTGCTTAGTAATAAATACCAGCAGTATCAAAAAGATTTGCATAATGAGAAAAAATTTCATCTCAGTTTAGAATAGGTTGGACAGATCACACTGGTCATAACTAAGCATGAAAGCTGTGTTACTATTGTTAGGCTCTCTAGCTCTGTCTGACACTGACCTACCAATGAACTAATGTCTACCAAACCCAGTTTTCTCCATTCTAGTACATGCACTTCTGGGGTTTATGTCAGGGAAGAGTTAACCCCTGAGCCCTGCATTAACTATAAAAACATCCAACTGGAGGACTACTGTGATATCCCCCTCCCTCCCGATGCACATCCCCATCCATGATATCTGGTAATCTTCTCCCCTAGTGAGGTCCTGCAATGTTAGGAGTTGTGCTACACATGAAGTTAACATGTTAATCCTCATTTTCAGCCCTGACATAATGGGGTCACATTTAATCTATACTTGAAATCGCATTACACACATTATATTTAATCTTTATGGTAGACTAGATCTAGATCTAATGATTTTTAAAAGGAAAGGCTTCCAACTGTGTCACACCAGTATTGCACCTTTATTTAAGTCTCCTTAGCAGTTAAATGCCGGGCTAAGCATTAACTACAAAAAGAACCATTCCTATGGAGGACCCTGCAACCAATCTGCACGTAGCCAGTCCTAGAGTTGTGTTCATGTAGGGATCTGTGAGCCTCCACATTATTGTATTGTCGTTTTCGTGAGGATACCAAATCAAAAGCCCTCCCTTTCAAGAATAATTGATCTCTATCTTGATTCTTCCAGGCTACAAATATCATAAGAATCTCCGTCTATTGACGCAGAAGACCAAAATCAAGCACAACAGAATAAGATTTACAATAACCAGGCATCAACTGGCAGGAAACAGGGAGGCTAGAATTAGAAGAGGGCCGTGGAGGTGGGAAAAACAGAACCATTCGATGTGCAACGGCAGCAGCAGCACTAAAAAGAGACCCTCTTACCTTTTCATGTCTTAAGTGCTATAGTTGCTCAACTTTCTGTGCAAATTCTGTTATTTGTTTTCCTATTTCGTTTGTTATCTCTTCCTTTGATGCTCTTGGGTGTTCCTTTACGTATTTCGCAATTCTCAAAATCGTCTCTGTCCTTAGTGCCTCCACTTCTTTCTCACCACTGAGTTTGTCCCATAAAGCCGTGGCTAATTTTACAGTTGCTAATTTATCCGCCATGGATGAGTTTCCAGTGTGAGCCCATATCAGCGTTGCAATCTGATCAAGGAGATTTAAGTCAATCAATCCTGCCATCTCCTTAATTTAAATCCTACTGTCGTAGCTGATCTCAAGACTTGAAGACAGGATCGATCACTTGCGAAATGTTTCTTATTGTTTACTTCCTAAACGGAAGTTGTACCTAGAATTATTGACACACCATTACGCATGCGTCAATTCTCAAGTATGGTGAGCAGGACTTACAAAGTGTTTCTTTTTCTCCAAAAATGTGCCGCAAATGTTTGCAGAGAGACTTGTCAACCGTTAAGGCTTTTCAGTCAAACAGAAGAAAAATACTATTTTGACGAATAGTTGATATTCTGATGCCTTTCATTACAGGTACATACAGAAAAAGAAAAATATATTAAAGTCCTTGTTAAAATGGGATTTCATAGTATGAATATAATCAATAGAGTAGTAGGCTTTCGGAGTATGATCTTGTTTCCGGTTAGAGAAATGGGTCATTGTTATGTTTAGGGGATTGCTTGGGTGACGTCGCGTTACAGTCAGATGCCTGTCTTTGTTGTCACCGATTGTTTGCATTAGCACCACAGAGCGTGATATCTGATCCTTTGTATTTCAAACTGGCAGTGGAAAGGTATATTGGCGTGACGGATGAGCCCAGTTCACAGTGGTCACAATCAGCTTCCTTAAGGCCAGGGCTTCAAGCGAAGACATCGCAAGAAAAGTGAACGGTGCGGCGGTACGTCTGTCATTCCATTGTTTATCTATGCGATCTTTCTTACAAGAAATCATTCGTATCGTTTTTCACATTTGTGATACCGCGTCCGTTGGTTGATTTGAGGGCATGTCACAAATTATATGACACTAGCAGGGGCGAAGCGTGGCCCTCTGCAGAGGGTAATCAGAATTCAAGCTAGACTCTAGATCTAGTAAGGGAAGGAGTTCCGTACTCGAGCGCCAAAGACCAGAAACTAACTAAACACAACTACCCCAGCCCCTTTTCGCCTGATTAGTCAATCTGACTACCGCCCATTGATACAAATTGACTAGACCCTCACGCCCCCAGGTCCATCTGACCATTCCATGTGTTTAAATTGATAACAGTGAAAGTGGCGCTCGAGTAAGGTACTCCTCCCCTAGTAAGATCCTTATTTTATTTTACGCTGTGGCTATTCTTACGGCAGCCTACCAACTGTTAGTCCATTGTCAGATTGATATGTAACGACGTGAGGGTCTAGTCAGTTTGTATCATCGAGGCCGTAGGCCGATGTTCGTCTGGGCAGTAGTCAGATTGACATATCAGGGTGAGCCGCCGGGGTAGCTATGTATTGTTTTCACTCGTTAACTCTAAGAAGGACTTCCGAATGCATTCTATAGTCCGAGTGAAAACAATACATAGCTACCCCGGCGGCTCACCCTGATATGTCAGTCTGACTACTGCCCAGAAGAACATCGGCCTACGGCCTCGATGATACAAACTGACTAGACCCTCACGTCGTTACATATCAATCTGACAATGGACTAATATAGCCTAGGTAAGTTGGTAGGCTGCCGTAAGAATAGCCACAGCGTTTATTTTATTAGGACGCCTCGCTACATCACATTCACATTGAAATGCACAGATGCGACTAAAACAATGAAACGGGGGTGCCATGCATCGCAAAATCGAGTTGCCTGCCATGGGGTCTGTTCTTGTCAACTGAACTGGACAGCAATACAGCAATTTACAATACCATTCATTCATACAAACAGTGACAGACTTATTAACACACATTTTTCATCCATTTTTAAAAATATAATTTGAACAGCAGGAGATTTTGTTCTTCTACCGTCTTATAAAGTTTCTTGAAAAAGACCCATTAACATTCATGAAATAAAAGTGCTTTTAGTGGCATCTCTGTGACACAACAATGTGCAGTGATTTCGGAGAAGTGGCTATCTGCCATTGCCGCGGCATTGCGATAGGTTCGATCGACCTATCATTCAAGTGAATTGATGTCCTCGATACATTTGATTGATTTTGATCACAGTTATATTTCTAAATCTAGACTGTATTGTTATGCTTTGATAGCTCTTGCTGTGCGTAGAGTAAATTATTCTTAAGCTTAACTTAAACAAAACAAAAAAAATCCACAACAAAGTCTCTTACTCTACCCTTTACCTTTCGTTTAGGATGAAAACGACCGCATAGTGAAAAACATGCATCTAAAATCAGGGCAAACTTTGATTATAATCCTATTTTATTCCCCACTATTCTGCTGTCTGCGTGGCTGCTTTGACGTAGAGGCTATGCCCAAGCTAGCTTCTGGGTGCAGCCAAGTCTTCTTCGTCTTTGTTAATCACTGATTATGAACCAGTTCATATGGTGTAGCAGTAGATCCCTATAAAGATGCTTTTCGGTGGTAGGTGTTGGACTATAACAAACGCAAACAGCGAGGTAGAATAGAATGCTGGACTGACTAAGTGACTAAATGGTCTTGGAGTGGGGCGCGATGTGAAAAGCGTGGTAATTCTAGAATTAACATTCGAAGGGTAGTCACTGATTATTTGATTAAGAGGAATCCTCACCCCTGGATGCCAGTAAATGAATATAAGATATGGTGACAATTTGTCATGCAAATCTCCAGAGGGCAAAAGCAGCAATTCAATATACCTCTGCTGCTGTACCGGACTGTTAGATCTGTATCTGATCTAGACTCTATATATCTGCCTTCTAAAAGTTCAGTACGCTTATACTTATAGTGCTTGCCTCGAGACAGAAAGTAAAATGAGGACTTTTGGGTGTGAGCGTCAAACATGCAAAAAAGTATCTTAATTCTTACTATTTAATTTATGGCGCTTTTTTCTTGTTTACAGAATGAGGCTATTTACTTGAAATTGTCCAACTAACGTTTCTAGAGCCAATATAGTAATACATTCAATGATTCACATATTTTCAATAAAAATTTGTAATTATTAAAGAACTTCAGAGTCACTACTAACTTCAAATATTTGCTCACCCTAAATAAAAGAATGTTTTGTGCATTTTGCATGGAAAAATTTTGGAAACAGTGTGATTACAATACAAAAATGGACAAGTCGAAGAAAATTGTAGCGAACAGATGTGAGCAAATGGTGCGAGAATGATGCACATGGATGGCTTACAATTGGCATTTACTTTGACTGACTGAATCGATCTGCTGTGTTGTCCTACACAAGAACAGACAGCTTATTTTACATTTTGTTAGTCAAGGCCAGTTTCCACTCAGCTTTTTAAAAAATTGCTGAATTACCTCTTTGTGAGATGCAAAAAATTACACTTTTGGGGTAAAATATTTTAGGGGGTTAATTAACAGTCTAGATCAACTTCCCTACTTTACAAAGCTGGTGCGATAGGGAACAGTGGGGGAGAAAATGTAATAGGGAAACCAGTTCTCTATAATGTATAGCATTTATATAATAATAATGTATAGCATTTATAGGATGAATGAACAGGTTTCACTGTCACAATCATAGTATAGGTCCAGTAACTCACACCAAGGCAGTAATAGCAACTCGAATGTCACTTGCAGTGTCCTGTGATGTTTGATCTGGAAAGAGTTCTGTATGTATGTCCCCACAGATTTTCTTTTTATTGTGTTGTGCTTGAAAGGTTAGTGGCTTGGGTTAGGGAGAGGTTTAGTTGGGGTTGGGGATAAGGGCAAGGTTAGGGATACTGTCGGGATAAGTAATTGGGGGGGGGGGGGGAGATTGAGCATGGACTGTTGTGAGTACCAGAAGCAAAGGTTCATGCTCAGGTATGCATAGCTGCTCCCAAAGTCACTTCTCTATTGTGATCTGTACACCCCTGCAATTTGGAATATTTCATTACTACTGCAAGAAAACTTAATGGGAATTGGGATTATTTCAGTTTTAAACTTTAAAAAAAATGGGGGGGCACAAAACTAAAAGACAAAAGTAATTGTGTCTGGTGTGCAAAGGGCCAAGCAGCAAAATGGTATTAATTATAATTTAGGAAAGGAGTGGAAATTAAAAACTCTCAAGATAACTTTGTATTATGAATATGACGATGTAGTTTCTCATTTTCAATTTTCATAAATAACATTTTAAAAACGGGAGTAGGGATGTTCTTAGCACTTACAGTATACAAAGAAAGTTTGTTTTGACATATGATTCTTTCACTGTATTGTGACTATTGAGTATTGTTAAGGGATGTGTTAAAAGTTTATTCTGATATAACTTTCCATATTGTAAAAAAAAAATTCATGGCTAGCCAGTTGTTCAACGTTAGGCCTCAAGCAGCCACAGAACCATTCAAATTGTTGATGAACATTGAAACTGAAAGTGAAAGAGCTCCTAAAGACAGCATTTAACATTTTAAGGAATGTTTGTTGTATGTATTGATTTATTCTCAAAATATTGATTTTTTTACCCCTGAAAGAGGCAAAGTAAAGAAAAAAGAGTGTATGGCACATATTCATCAGTTCTTAACTCTTTATGTGCCGTGAATTTTTCCATGTTTGCCTAGGAAGAAACTAGTGGGGGAAATGAAGGAAGACTAACTGCAGCAACATCTATTAATAGAAGTTAACTTTCTTTTTTCCTGACACAAAATAGCCTAGCATTCTTGTGCACCGATACATCGGTGACTGGCACAAACATGACCAGCGGAAGAACCGATATATATATGGGTGATTGACTGCTGATTGACACACAAAGAGTTAAAAAGGTAGATTCTGGTACACATCTCATCATCTGTCATGCGATATTTATATCCTGTCTGAAAACATTCTGGAGAAGTGGAGGTTTGTCAGTGGTAAAGATCACCAGTGTGATCACAAAAATGGCTGAAACACAGTGAAAAGAGTCAACCTGATTAAACTTTATAATTGTCTTACACAGATATTATACAAGAGCCAAGTTCAAGACATGTGAATATGTCAGGTGATTCCTCACACCAGGCATCTGAATCCTCAGAAAACATCAAGTATGGAGAGCTTATAGTGCTGGGGTAAGATATTTCCTCAGTTTCTGTCTTCATTCTTTCATTATTGGGCATGTTATACATGGCTTTCTTTGGATGTATTCTTGGGAAATTGTTATCGAAAGTCTTAATTTCATTCAGGTGTTGGAGTGTCACTGTAGTATGATATCTTATTGTCAGGACAACAATACATGTTAGAAAAGACGACCCAGGATAGAATTCATTTTATTTATTTTATTTTTTAAAAAATCTTTTTGTACCTAAGCAACTGGCTGCAAGGACTGGTATATTATGGTTGAATTGTATGAAATTTTGAATGAAATTGAAAGTTATTAGAAATGTATTAAAAAATTTCAGAACATTGTGAAATTGTGGGATGCATTTAAAAGCACTTTGTATGTATGTATGTGTCAATACTGTTTTGGTTGTACATTTTATGTTCATTCTTCATCATTTGTGAATGCTGAAAGGCAAAGAAAGTTGTGAATGCTGAAAGGCAAAGAAAGTTGTGAATGACCATCATTGCTTATTAACGTTAAAATTTCATTGTGAAGATTGTGAATAAATACTCCGTTATATTTGTATCTATCTGCACATAGTTGTTTAGTATCTGCATTATTCTCTGCTCAAATGGCCCCTGTTTTCCAGTAACAAGCAGCAGCAGTCTCAGTGCTTGTTTCTCTGCAGAACAGTCAGATGATTTCAGATTTATTTTGCTGAAGCATTTAGTGTCAGTTCCATTGTATTACCTGTTTTTCTCTCTCTTTTTTCTTTTGTTAAAATCGTAGATGCCCGTAAGAACTTCTTTTTTTTTAAAATTAATTTTTTGTTATGTTATCTGTGTTATTTGATTTCAGTTACAATGGCCATTTAGTGACAGGTGATAAAGGGAGGAGAAGAAGCAAATATGTGTTATGGAAAAGGGGCAAAGCAAATGGAGTTAAACCATCCCAGAGACACCTTGTCACTAATCCTCAGTCGTCTAAGGTAAACAAAGCTTGCAGCCAAGCTGTTTGGCCTCTGCATTTTGGATTGTGTGTTTACGTGCGTTTGTATTTGGCATGAAAATCTTGAAAAGTTTTGGGAAATGACCCTGGCACCAAGTTTGTTTTGCTGGTGTTTTATTGTTCTTTTTGTGTGTGTGTATGTTTGCTTTAAAGGGATGTGCTGCAGTGATAAAAGCATGACTGTGGCAAAAAGTATCAGTTTTGTGTGTTTGGTACTTCTCAGTCAAATACCCATTTTTCTTTTGTCTGAAAAGTGAACATTTCAGGTAAAATAAATAGCTATTAAAATTGTTTGAAGTGGCAGTTTTGTAAAACAAAAATACTGAGGCCACAGGTAAAATGTTGTCATGAGCATGTTGTCACTATGTCAGTTGATCAAATTTCACGAAACTTTTTTTTCTTGCATTTTGACTTAGACTTAATACATCAAGGGGAAGACTAAAATCCCCTCTTTTTCCTTTTTTAAAAAAATAATTTTTTTTTGCATCAGAAATGAATTAATACTTATAATTTGTCAATGTACATCTTGAACATTTATATAAAATACAATTTCAGTGTTTGAACAAATAGTGTTGACAAAATTTTGAAAATAGATCTAAGAATGTTTTAGAATTTTCATTACAATTGAAAATAGAAAAGTAAAGAATAATTTTGAAAATTTTTGTAAGAATTTTGTCAATGTAGTGGGTGATGTACTCTGGTAGCTGGTTACCCTGGCAATGGTTGGAGTTGCCAGATTAAACTCTTGGATTTTTTCTCTCTCCTAAGACGAGTTATATGTGAGTGTGCATGAGAAAACCCACAATAAGTCGCAAAAATGACATTTTGAGTTCTGTACACATAATAAAAGACGAGACATTTCTGATAAATTGAAGTCAGTTACCCCCCTAAAACAAAATTTTGAGAAAACGGCATTTAATCCTAAAAGTGGCAATAGCTAATTGACCCATTAATATTGGAGTGATTGTTGTTAGGAGACCATAGTCTAATAACTAAGCTGTTATAGAGATCATACTGAGTATAGTGTTCACTGCTCATCTACAGTTTACCCTGTAACAATGCCATGGTCCCCTAAACAACAGCCAAGTCGGAAGTTTTTGGATCTTGTTAGGAGACCATAGTCTTATTACAAAACCTTTATAGAGATCACAGTGAGTAGTGTTCACTGCTCGTCTAAGTTTACCCTGTAACTGTCACGATCACGTGCATGAAGATGGTCACGACCACGTGTGTGATGAGTACCTAACTTATTTACCTTTCAAACCCAGCTAACAAGCCAAGCAAGCAGACCAGCGATCAACGGACACATGGAGTGAGATTTAAATTAAACGATATTTAATTATAAATGCATGACAAAACTTATGTCAAAACATTCAACTCATGATAATCACATACATAATCACAAAAACAGAGATACTTCAAATTTACTCTTGGGGATCATGGCTATTATCTATTCCCCGTTTCACATCTAGATCTAATCCCTCTGTCTATAAACTTAACTACATATACTTAATAGTCTCTGTCAACAGCTGCCCTCCTCGTTGATGCAGTTTCACTTCTCCAGAGTTCACACAATCCTTTCTAGATCTTTAATTTCGACGATAAAAGGAGAAACAGACGCCCCTGGCTTCACACAAATAAGAACACACAGTTCACACTCGCCATCGTGGATAACTTGTTCCTTGAGGGGTTCTCGACATCCCGTCCTCAAGACTCTTCAACTTGCAAACACACTGCACACCGACGGTTCACACCCGCCATCGTAGATTCGCGAGCTTCTGATGGGTTCCCATCCTATCATCAGAACTCCTCAACTTCTGGTCCCCATGGCACGACCTTCCACTTGTCGCCCGGACCGATAAATTCTTCTTATTGGGAAATAAATGTGAACATCATGGATCCCTCACACACCTAACACTTCTGGTCCCCACTGGCACGACCTTCCACTTGTCGCCTGGACTGATGAATTCTGCGTCTTCCTTTAGGAATGAATAACTTGGGAACCTCATAGATCCCTCACATACTTAACACCCCTGGTCCCCATGGCACGACCTTCCACTTGTCGCCCGGACCACTTCTCGCTGCGTCTTCCTCTAGGAACGAATAATTTGGGAACCACGTGTGTCGAGCTTCTCCTCTACTTATACTCCCGAGGTTTTTGCACACGCGACTAGTTTAAAGCGAGTCGTGTGTATCTATCCACGCTCGTCAACAATGTTAAAAACCGTGTTTTCCCCTGCTAAGCTCACCCCCCTAGACTCGTGGCGCACAAGGCCACCGACCTTCCTCGTGATATTTAATCTTTCATGCTCGACAACAACTTTAAACTCCCCTTCTCCCCTACTAAGTTTACCCCCTCTATACTCGTGGCGTACAAGGTCATCAACCTTAATCGTGACAGTAACATGCCACGGTGCCCTAAACAACAGCCAAGTTGGAAGTTTGTGTCGGACCCATAATTTTCACTTCAAAGCCATTTTTCTCAAAATCAGCCCTGTCGACATATTGTGGGTTTTCTCATGCACAGTCACATATATTTATAATAACAAGACATAAAGTGCATTAGAAAAGATTGTGGTATAATTAGTTTTCACTATACAGCAATTGATGATTTCTCACAGATTCTGATGTTATTTGACATTGATTATTGTAAAGTGAAAAAGGTTTACTAGCAATTTGCAGGTTGTCATGTTGCAGTGGGTGTTCTGTTTTGTGGAAATTTAATCATACCTCTGAATATTCCTCACTGATTTAAAGAAAAAAAAATTAGTGTCACTGTCAGACATTAAATGCAGGGAAACTTTCTTTATTCCTCCTCCTCCCCCCCCCCCCCCTTTGTTTTTCCTTTAAAAAAAAAATTACTTCAAAGGAACATCATAAGCTTCCATTAATAAAATCCCTTCCTTCCTCTGGTAAACAGGCTGTTCAGGATCAGTCAAAGCACTCTGTCTCTTACACACTGTCTCGAAATAAAGCAATCATTGTCGAGTATCTGAGAGATGAGGACACTGACATGTTTCAGGTTTGTAACCTTGTTATCTTCTGTGAAAGTGGTTTTCTCACTGTAATTACTACAAGTATTTCTTCATCGACATTCAGTGACTTTGCAGATTGGCAAAGGCAAGTCAGAACAAGAAGAGTTTGCTAGTTGCAGGATATTGTCCACAAAAATAGCAATAGGACAAAAGAAGGTCAGTAAGTTTTCAGAAACGAATGCTCCCCCAGAAGCCATTCTTTAGTTTGTGAAATTATGGTTGATTTGTTCCCAGCTAATTTCCATGGCCATGAGACCTCAGTACCAATAAATTGCTATAGAATATAAAATCTGATTTTTAAAAAAGTTTACTTTTTCTTGCATAGAAAATGCTCCATTTTTGCCATAGAAACTTATTGACTGTTCCTTTTACTTTGACTTGTGCAGATTGGCAGATCCATGGAAGGCCCTATAGATTTTGTGGTGATGGACACAGTTCCTGGTCATCTACGCAATGAGCGGGACACTGCACCCCAGAGTACCATATCAAGATTTGCCTGTCGTATTCTTGTAGACAGATCACCCCCATACACTGCAAAAATATATGCAGCAGGTTTTGACTCTGGGAGAAATATATTTTTGGGGGTAAGTAAATGGAACTGAGATGTTTTTATGTATCTGGCAAAACAAAGATTAGTATGAAAAAGGAAGAGGTGAAATATCAGGTATTAATTCCTTATTCCATATCATGTAAATCTTTCGTTGGGGGCGAAAACATGTCATAGAAGTGAAATTTCAATCCCCAAAATTTATCATGAAATCTCATTTTCTGCAAAGTTTGCATTTATGTCTGTTCCCAGGAAAAGGCCGTCAAATGGTGTTCTGATGACAATGTGGATGGTTTGACCACAAATGGAGTGTTTATCATGCAGCCCCAAGGAGGTTTCTCTCCAGTTGGAAAGCCAGGGTCATGGAGGGAAGTTTCTGTGGGTGGAAGCCTGTTCTCTTTACGAGACTCCAGACCATCTCCCCTTAAGAGCCATCAGGTTGGTTTGTATATTAGGTTGTGAGTCCAATCTGTCCACTCAGTGTTGCCCTGTAAATAAAAAGGAGCAGTGTTATGGGTTAAAACTCCGGCTGTGGGTATTTCATTTGGAAAGCAGAATGTAGATAGATATAATCAATGACTTTTATGAGATGCAGTATTACTAAAGATAGAAGATTTTTGTAAATGGAGATTTATTGCAGAATTTATTTATGAGTTATTTTATGATTAAAGAATATTGGTTTAGGGATCATTGGAGTTGATGCGGAAACATTGAAGGTTTGAGATTAAACATGGGACTATCCATTCTCAGACATGAACATAGACATTATAGACTTAATCATTGTATATCCAATATCATACAATCAGATGACAGAGGAAGACAACGTATTACGTGATGGAACGTTAATAGATTTATGTGGAGCAACTATAGTGTGGAGATCTGCTCTGGGCCTTATTTCATCACCGGTAAGATATGTTCGTGCATTATGAGCCAGGAATTTATTATCTTTTTAGTGACTGCATTATGAAATCAGTGAAGTCGCAATAGTAATGGTGTGAAATTTTGAGTAAGAAGGGAAGTTTTCTTTCTTTGCACAGCGTGTATTATTTTCAGTGTCCAAAGGGGGGCCTTCAAGATTAAATCTCATATGCAAGTCTGTATCCATTAAGTCATTCACAAATAACTGCACAAACCTATGGAAACCAACTTTTCTGCCTAACACTAGTATTGTCTGTTTAGTTAAAACTTTTATCAGTACATTTTGATGGTGAAGGTGAAGAAACATTCAAATTAGACACGCATTATATGGATTTTCAGCAAATCAAATGTACTGTGCAACCAGAAATTAATTGTTTGGGTTCTGTCTTGTGGTCTCAGAAATTTCTGTGACTTTTGCAAACTTTCATATCTAAAATTTGCTTATTTCACAATCTTGGAAGCATCAATACTTTATTATGAGTACATCTGATTTTAATCTCACTTCTTTGTTTTTTAATCATCTAGTCCCATTATGTTTTTCAGAGTGAGAATGAGTTTCAGCAGTTAGTGGGACGCTTGAATGCTGGGCGTCCACAATGTCCAGTAGGACTCAACACTCTTGTACTTCCAACAAGAGGATCATTAAACCTGAAAGACCGCCAACCATATGTCTATCTGCCTTGTGGACATGTTCATGGAAATCACGAATGGGGCCAGGCAGACACAAATATCCGCAAGTGTCCCTTATGCCTGATGGTGAGTTTGAATTTTGTTTCATGCATGGAAAATACTCGTTTTATATCAGATGTTAAATCTTTTTATTGCAGTTTTGTTTCAGAAAGTAAGAATGACTGGAAGACTGAATTGTGGAAGGATTTTTATATTGTAGTAATATACTCTGGTTCTAATCCAAAAACTTTTTTCTGGCCACGAACAGATATTGGAAACCAACAGTTGAGATTGTTTTGAAATAAGCGTAGGGAAGTTTCTCATGTGGTATCACTGAAAACATTATCCTGGCCCTAACAAATATTTGAAAAACAGCACTTTATTGGTAGGTCTGTGTTCTTGACAAAGAACAGCAGCAAAAAAAAATCATCATTGTTAAATTATAGGAAACATTTCCTAGCCTGGTCTTATAATCATATTGTAATAAACTTCATTACATGTTAGTCAGAATTCATGGAACAGCGTACTTTAAGTTTATTGTTTTGTGTCTTTTTTTTCAAATTCATAAACAAAATCTATTTCTGTTTGTATCTCCAGGATGGTAACTTTATAAAGCTGCAGATGGGATGTGAACTGAGCTTGTATGTAGACTCAGAGCAACCAACCTACTGTTTATCTCCATGTGGCCACATGGTTTCAGAGAGTACAGCAAGGCAAGTTGTTGTCTTCCTTTTTTGCATGTAGTGTTCATTTAATAGTTGCTTTGAACTGCTAAGCAAGTGGTTACTTAACTAAAAAATGTCTATGGCAGAAAAATGAACTAAGACTTCATTTTATGTTAAAAAATAATGAAAAGGTTACCTATTTTCCCCGTAGAGTCTAGTACTGTACAACACAGGAAAACAGCCCAATTTGTGGAATAGCATTCAAGATGATGAAATATATCTATCTGAAATATATTTGTAAATGGAGATTGTTCACGAAATTAGGACACTGGCAATAGAATAACGGGGTGGCTACATTTATGGCAGCGGTAACTTTAATTTGTGACTTTATTCTTACGGCACCCATAAACCGATGATGTAGACAACAATCAGCTGATGCTTTGCGTGAATTACGAAAGAGACTAATGGCGATGGCCGGTTCATTTGCTAGGCTCCAAGTAGAAGCGGGGTTTTCTACCTTTCAGGAGCTGCAGGACTCAGTTACCGCTATCAGGCTGAAAATTTTATACCAATTCTGATTTGACACTCATGTTATGACGTGCTGTACACTCGAAGTAAAATACCACTAATTTTTAGTCTACTATAAGAACTGAGGCTAATATATTACTTTATAGATCTGCTGATAATATAGTTCGTGTTAATTTGCGTGCTGTCTTCTGCGTAGTCTCTTCCTACTAATTTCTAGCTGCCATAGCCACCACTACTATTGATACAGTACAACGATCACCAGTGCTAGACATAGTATGCTGGCTTGTAGCTGCACTCGAGAGCCGTAACTATAATCATGTTTACAGCAGCCAGCTGATTGTCGTCTGCGTCATTAGTATGTGGGTGCCTTAAGAATAAGGGAAAAGTAAAAGTTACAGCTGCCGTAAATATAGTCACTCCGATAGAATAAATTACCTTGAAACTGGATAGTGATCTTGCCCAAACCAAAAGCATAGATATCTCAAGTCTGACGACTGTCAAAAAACATAACTGTGTGAAATTCTTATTGAGATTTTCATCTATCATGATTTATTACTGTGGAAGTAAAATGTGCATTTTTTATTTCTCTTGTTCAGGTTTTGGTCAAGAATAGCAGTACCTCATGGGTCTCATGGCTTTCAGACAATCTGTCCATTTTGTGCAACGCCACTGGCAGAATTAAAACCCATAGTCAAACTTATATTCCAGGATAACACAGATGTACCAGTAACATGAGATTAGGAAATTCCATTTGCTACAGTTGTCTGTCAACAATTCTCATCCTTAGCTGGCAGAAAGCTGGGTGACTGAAAAGCTTCTTGGAGGCAGTAAGTTTTTCCTAATGAGGCAGGTAAATTTTATGTGCACAAAGTCACTTTTTGTCAGAACTGATTGTTGTGTGAAGCTTAGAATGTGTATTAAACAACAATCACAGGTAGTAGTTGTCATGAGCTGATTTTGGGGATCCAGTGAGTAGTGTTAAGTGTGATCAGACCCTTAGAATAAAAAGGTGGGATTTTATAGGTTAGTGGACTCACGCCCTAAGGCGGTGAGTAGTGTCAATGTTCGAGGTGAGTAAGGTCTTGGGGATAATAGCGCATTCGACTAATCGAAAGGCCACTCACACTCGTCCAGGCACAATCATAATAATTAATAACACACTTGTTGAATATATATATCAGGCCTGAAGGGCCATACTCCTTTATTACTACGGATACAATAGGTATGATTGCAGATACAATAATGTGTTTGCAGATACAATAGATAGGATTGCAGATACAATAAATATGGTTGCAGATACAATAGATAGGATTGCAGATACAATAAATATGGTTGCAGATACAATAGATAGGATTGCAGATACAATAAATGGGACTGCATTAATTAGTGGCTACATCAAAGCCCTATTGTGGGAACTCCAGCTTGTCGCTGAACTTATTAACTGTAATTCAAGAGTTCTAATCTCACATGGGATACAACTAAGGCATTCGATATAACATGAGATACAATCTCTACGTACTACGTCTACAAAAGATTATTTTTCTATGAATGACTTCAATACTTCTTTCTTTCCACACACACTATCATTCTACACTATTAATCCTGTCTCTATTGTGAGGATTGCCAGGTGGCTTTCCTACTACTCAGCTTCGTCACTGGGCTGATCTAGTAATTCCTGTCTCTATTGTGTGGACTTATAGATTGCCTACCATTATACGCTCGTAGCCAAGTACGAGCGTAGATCCAAAGGACACGGTTCGCACTTTTGGCCTAGTGTGACGAGGCGTTTATCAATTCTCTGGATGACGACACGGTCACTCCACTTCGACTTCACTTGTATCTATTCTGTCTGTGCTCGACTCCTACTGTCAGGCCCTGGAGCTCGAGCCGAGAGGAACCTCACTGGATCGAATGATTTCCACAGCCGTTCTCTGCTTAAACAATGGCGACTTAAGCTTATATATCTCCAGCCAAACCCCGTGAAAGTTTCTTGTCTCACCTTCCGAAATCATGCCGGGTTCACGTGCCCCGTGCATTGCTTACACAACTCACCGCCTTAAGGCGTGAGACCACTAACCTATAAAATCCCACCTTTTTATTCTAAGGGTCTGATCACACTTAACACTACTCACTGGATCCCCAAAATCAGCTCATGACAGTAGTGGTGCTATAAAGTGAAAGTATTTTTTTGATGGAACCATTGTTTTTGTACTGAATTTTAATGGAGCGTTTGTATTCTAATATTGTCACATTCTCAGTAGCTCTCTCTACTTTTTAAAAAATCATAAATAACTATGATGTAATACATTTTGATTTAAAATGTGAGAAATCTCTTGTGTTTCTATGTATCATCTTGTTATGAATTTGCCCTTACCTTTTGTCAAAGGATATTCATTGGAATTTGAGTTTCAGTTTTTATTGGGGGGGGGGGGGGGGGGGAAGGGTGTGTCACAGTTTAAATTGACATATTTTTACTGTGGGGCAGAGGAGTCAGACAAATAAGAGAATTAAATAATGACAGTTTGCAGAACTTCTTGATGGGCATTTGATCTTGTTTGTATGCAAATGTTGACATAATGCAATCTGATGACTGACATTGTAGGTATAGGATTTTTTTTCTGTGTTTTAGAAAGTAAATGTTGTCAAAATGTTTAATTTTTGAGATGTTGTTATGTTGTGTCCTCTGAAATAAGCACAATGCATGATGTTCTACAGTGCAGACTCGGGTGCGGCCAATGCAAAAATGAAAATCGAAACAATTTCAGATTTAAAATTACATGTATTTATAATGCGCTGATGGCCTTTTTTTTTTTTTTCCATTTTAAATCATACACAATCATTTAGAATACATGCAAACTAACCAATATATGTTTCTTATCAGCATCCATTTTTATGGTTTCATCAAATAACAAAAATGATTCTGACAGTTTGAAGGATTGTCGGCTACACTTTTGCATACAAAATTAGATCTTATGTGGCAGCCCATGCTTAGGATTGTGTAAACTAAGACCATTACTTAATGCCACGCTGAATGGAAACAACACTATGAAGTGGAGTTCTGTTTTCCACTTCCCGTTGACTCTCTCATGGCAGACATTAACACATACACTCACTCAAAGAAATAATGATAATAATAATCATAGTTGATTGTATGTTACTGTTATTGCATTTAACACACTGCCACTATTTCCAGGATGTTTTCAGCCAGAAGAGATTGGCTTAGAGCAGTGGTTCTCAACGTGGGCGATTTTGATTTCCAGGGGGGAGGGGGGGGGGCAAAAACAGAAAGGGTGACAAGGGGGATATATAGGGCAGCTGCTGACTTGTTCAACAGCATGCATAGCTGGATTTTAAGAATAGAAAAGGCCTATTTTTGTCTAGTGCATTAAGAGAATGCTTTCTGTTTTATTGTGAATAAACAACACGCCTATTGTCATTAATTAGGCTATGAAAAACTTAATGTCATAATTTGCGTGTAGTCTGCCTTCTTGTGAAATATATCTGTTGGGTTTGAATAGGATTGGGGGGAGGGGGCAGCGATGGCTGAAAATTTGGAAGCTAGGGGGGCAGTTGCTTGGAAAAGGTTTAGAACCATTAGCTTAGAGTCTTGACCTTAAGCATTATATATAAGTATGGGAAATACTGAGGGGGGTCTGATGTAGATCATAACCTACTGAAGTGGTTGCCTAAGTGGCTCGTTCATTCTTGTCAGTATTATGTGAAACACTTAGATGAAAGATAGGCAGCAAGTCCTTCATTAAGTATGAGAGAAAGTAACCTTGTGTGTGAAAATATGTTCATGTTACATGATAGGGACTGTAAAGAACATTAATTTGATGTCAGATCTTCAGTTTAGTCCATGTTGGACTTAAAAAATCTTTTTGAGATAAGTCTGGGTGTTCAGGTGTGATTTAATCACAGTGGTTCAAAGTTGGTCAGCTTTCTCAATCAGTGTAGAATCCATAGATTTACTTAATGAGAAAATAACAGTTAGAGCAGAAGTCTTATCTAGTCAGATTAAAACACTGCCAGTATACTATAAGATCAATTTGCCTGGTCCATCACTTTGGAAAGTAAACTCACTTTGATACTTTCACGTTTCAGATGATTTTAACCTCATAAAACATGAAATAGATTCAAGTTTGTATTGTCATATGCATTGGTAGGGACTGTTTGTGTTATTAAATTATTCATCATTCACCTGAATGTGATTCAGTTGTAATCTTTTTGAAAAATTGTTTGTTTCAACTTTTCTTTCTTAAGGCACAGTTGCAATTTATCCAGGGATGCTTTTGATGAAAGTTGTTTGGTTGTTATATGATTTTAATTATATTGCTATTTCTTTGTCAGTATTTTGATGGAAAAGATGTTTGATCTGTTGTTGTTGTTCAGATTTAGACGAGGCTGATATCTTTGCAAGATGCAGATTGAAAGTACACGTACAAGCTGTGAGTGATTGGTACTGAATCAATCGTTTTCATTTTTTTTGTAACTATGTTCCATGTGATTGTGGATTGTCCCACTATTTGAGATGCTCCATCTTGCCAAATTGATGAAGGATCTAAGAGAATGTCAGGAGCAGGAAAATAGGACATCATGAAAGAGCCAACAAATATTCCAAAGATTTCTTACATTTCTATAAGCAACTCTCCCTCCACCTGGTTAATGTGAAAATACAGTTGTAGCATTTTGTGTGAAATCAGTATTTCATGCTAAATTTGATGGCAGAAATAGACTTAATTTTTTATTATGTGGTTCTGTGAAGCCAGCATACATCAGGATGGCGGGGATAGCATGAATTTTTTTACATTTTTTTTTAATCTGCACACGTTTCTTGTTGTTTTGCGGAACCAAAATACTGAGGAAAAAATTCTCAGTGTCAAGAGATTTTTATTCTGTTTTGGAATATCCCATCCAGATTCTTTTACACTGTACCTTTTATGTGTAGTGTGTTTAATAATCATATCAAAATCTCATTACAAATTGTGTTGGTAAATCAGATTGCAACCACGTGTAGTAACTGAATGTGTGTTGTGGAAACTGATGAACATGACATAGTACAGAAGTAGTTAAAAGGAGCATTTGTAAATTTAATGTACACTGTTGTTATACAATATGACTTGATGAATGATAAAGGCCAGGGATGGTGAACCTATTTTGTGAGCGTGTGCACTGATTTGGCAATAACCACCACTGTACATGAAGTTCTCTTGTGTATCCTAATTAATTTGTAGTGGCTGATTATCTCTATCATATGTTAACTCATTTTTGTATTTGACATATTTTCAGTGATACCTTTTTGGTAACAAACTGCATTAATAAGGAATTTTGCACATTGTGAGGTTTTACAAAAATTACCATTTTGTTAGATGCAGATTTCAATTATTTTGTTGAGTATGACACTATTTGATGCACTGCATTGCACCAGAAGTTATTCATGCCATAGGTTCACCATCCCTGATAAAGACTGAGTGGTGTGATATAACTGATTTGTGTACATTGTTTATGAATCATTGAATCTCATTTGATGTTTGATGAGCAGCCCCATCTCATCATAAACCTCACCAGCATTGTTTTGACTTTCCAGATATGAGTGAATGTGATACAGACTGACATTACCGTAGTTTGTGATGTGTAAGGCAGCATTCAGTCTCATGCTGGTTTTAGTTTGGTATGCTCCATCAGTCTATGCATAGATTTTCCATGCAGGTACTGCTGTTTGGGAATGCCTAGTTTTGTCTTTTCAGTTTCATTTTTTGTTAAAGTCTCACTGCAATTTTATACCCCAAAACCACGGCAGTTACTGCATTACTGGGACCATTTTGTATTGTCTTCCTGAAGCAGGAGACGACATTGAGTTATTAAAAAAAAAATTTTATTAAAGAGAATCTGTCAGTCAGTGTGCTCAAATGAGCTAGTTTTCAGAGTATGAGCACAAATTTAATTTTATGCCAGCCATCAAAGCATGGGGTGACATTTTAAGCTACTGTCCAAGATACTTTCTGACTCTTCAGTCCATGACATTGACATCTCTGCATGTAGTCATAATACTTGGTTTTATTTAGATTTTTAATTTTTTCTTCCATGCATAGAACTATCATTCAGCATACAATGTGCTGAAAAGGCAATCTAGTCTCTTTTTAAAAAATTTCAAATAGCCATATCAAAGGGCATGTCTTTTTATGTGCCACTGGTGGTTCATCATTGGTTGATACAACCCACGTTTAAAACTGTCTCATAGCTTGAAAGTGTTGAGATGAATTAGAAAAATAATTTTTCATCAGATTTAGTCCATTGTTCTTTTTAATTCATCCAGATCAGTGGGTAAATTGATTGTTGAACATTAGATTTGGGAATACTGATCATTGAAAATCATGATTTTGAAAAAAAAAATATTGTGATGAAATATGTTTTGATCCCCATCTTAATACTCACATTGCCCAGTGCGATGAATGTTGATGTCAGGTGAGCTGAATACCTGACTCAGGTAATTTACTGTATTCAAGGGAACATTCTTTTTTTGGTTTTAACTGATACTAACTGTAAACAGAATGAATGCTGATCACGTTAAAATTGATTTTTTAAGTGACAGAGCAACAGAACTATGACATGCATTATATTACAGTGTAGATGATATGAATACATGTGAGTAGTTCAGACCAGTTTCCATGCATATTGAATAATTTGACACTGATACTATAGATGTATTTCAATTTTATGAATGTTTTAAGATTACTGGTTAATGGAGTTCAGGTCTGCAGCATTGATATCAATCAGAGTATGACCAAAAAGATTTTTTGTGATACTGCCAGTTTGCTTTATTTTTGAAATTTCAGATACATGTTTTGGAAAAATAGACATAATTGGTTCCAACATGTCAAAATTTGTCATAGGCATGCTAAACATTACAACGATAAGGCATATCAGTGATTTGCCTGTCAATTACCATTATTTTTTACACCGTAAAGCAGAAATCACAGGCTTTAGATCATATTTTTGCATAGGTTATCCCAAACTTGTTTAACTTAGACTGAGAATGATAACCTTTGTGAAATATAGTTTAGTTAACATTTATCTTGGTCACATTTTTTTTTCAAAATGCCCATTGATCTCGTTTAGACTGTGATTTCACAGCTTTAGTTTGTAATCGTACTGTCTCTTTTTTGAGGGCTGTGTATTTTTTTTCAGAAAAGAAGAAAGAAGTTACATACATAAGTACGTACTTCAAAAAATTACTTCATTTCATGTACCAGTATGCACATTACCTCAATGATGAAATGGAGACCATGCTTGCCCTACCATTTCATTTAAACTGCATTTATCGATCATGTTCACATAGGTTTTGTTTATCATATGTACTTGTTTGGGTCACAAAGTTTTCTTTTAAGTCTAGCTGGTCACATATCTTTGCAAATGTCAAGAACTAACCCAAAGAAATATCGTTCACTGACAGATGTCTGATATTTTTTAGATTCCTGGCTTAAACAGCACAGTGGAGAACGGTTAAACGGAAAATAGTGGTAAACAAAAAGAAAATAGGAATCCCCGATTTTTTTCTTTATCTTTGTTGACAAACTAGCGCTGAACCCAAATTTAGCCCTGCTGTTAAACAAAAGAAAATTGCTGGATTCAGTGGTGCCAGACCATTGTGAGTTTTGCCATGGGCCGAATCAAGTTAGTGTACCATCTGTCCCCCCGGAAAAAAAATCCCGAGCAGAGCATGCTTTATTCTGCCATGTCGTCTAGGGGGAGAGGGAGGTCTATGACCTCGCTGGTCTGAAATCAGACAGCAGCAGGCAAGACGTTAGGCGCGTTGCGAGTGACCTTTCATGTAAAATGTATGACATCAGCAAGACGATTCAGTGTTACTAGCGACCGCGGACTGCGTAGTACATGGCATAGTGTGCGTTAATGGTAACGAGATCAGCAGGACAGCAATTCTGTACTGTCTGTCCAAACTCATGTCTCTCTACCCTGAGACTTAGCCCACATTCCCCTGCATATTCCATGCTTTGTTGTCCTTAGGCCTGAGCAATCGCCCATCCTCATTCTCAGTCACAAACACAGAGCAACAGAAGTCTTGTTAGTCTCTTTTGCTTAAATGTGCTTACATTTGTCCTCTTCGATAGTGATTTGGGCTATCTCTCTTGAAACTGACGTTTTACATTGTTATAACTAAAAAAAAAAATGGAATAATTTATTTAACAGTACAATGCACTTTAATCATATTGATGCCGTTCTCAAGGCAGGGTTATCTAGCCCAACTCAGTTTCTGTGTAATTTGAAATAGTGCTGGTCACAAAT
The DNA here is from genome assembly GCA_963931925.1 of Onchidella celtica. Taxonomy (NCBI): domain Eukaryota; kingdom Metazoa; phylum Mollusca; class Gastropoda; order Systellommatophora; family Onchidiidae; genus Onchidella; species Onchidella celtica. The sequence continues at coordinate 55,824,898 of OZ007569.1, read as the reverse complement.
ACATGCATGACCTTTCTTCTGGTTTTTTTTTTCATGTAAACCAGTATTCATGTCTTGTTGGCTGGAATATGCAGCTGCAGTTTAATGTAATCTGAGTTGTCTTTGTAATGAATTCATATTTTCTGATTCTCATTCCAATATTTCATTTTTTTTGGTCTTGTGGAAATTGAAATTTGCCATCGAGTCATGTTGATTTGGTTGGGAATAATTGTGAATTAAAATTAAATCTGGACAGCAGTATTGCAGAAAATACGAAGAAAAACAAACCTAAAAAGTGTCTCGCAAATTTGTTAAAAATCATAAGACTTAAGACTGAGTGGAAATGCTAAGTTTATTAATTCTGTCAAGCAGTATATCACTTTCTTTTTTTTTTTTTTTGTACGTAGTGCAAAGCCTTCAGCTGCCTCTAGTCAAGTTAATATTGTCCTGTTCAAAAAGTACATCTCTCTCCTCACTGTATTTATTTCACTGCCCTGATTTCTTTTAATTCTGTACAGATTTGATCTCTGTACACAAGATGAAACACAGTACGTTAGGCCACTTTCTCTGCTTTATAGAGAATACATGTAGTTGATGCTTGATGTCATTACACTAAGTTATGTTTCAATTGTTGGGACTTGTGTGCACTGAAATGTTTCACTGTCGAATTGTGTTTGCCGTGCAAAATTGAGATTACATTCGGCCAAGACATACTTTTGGCTAAGTGTACATAAACATTTTTGGTTTGTTTGTTTTTCTTTAGCGAGCATGTGCTCATAAGTGAAGTTCCATGGTGCAATCTGAAGTACAGGTTGTCACGGAGAGCATTATTGTACGGTGTATTTTACAAAATGGTTTGCTCCCTTGTTGTGTCAACCTGCATGCTGCCAGTGAATCAAATCAAAAATCACCTTTACCGGTATTCATTGTAAAAAATGACATTTTATACTGCATTATTTATTGATGTTGTTCATGTATGTGTGAACTTAGGAAACATTCCACTATCACATCCACCCACTTTTATATCAGTAATGGGGACAGACTTTTTCTAGTTATTGTTCACAGTGTTTAGAACTTATTAAAAGTGATTTGGGTTCCATAAAATTTTAAGTGTATTATATTGAGTTGTTCTGACTGATTTGTTTTATTTTTGTTTACTCCTATGATTATTATTTGCTTTTTTTTACAGAGGTTAAAATTTTTTTAGTGTTGAAAACAGCATTGTGTGATAAATATAATGATGGTAATAAAATCAGTCATTTCTAATTCTTACTTAGCATATTGAACTAGGATTTACAGAAGTTGTTTGATGGATAAATTGTCAGTAGATTAAGTAATGTTTTACATTATCATTTGTTCATAACTGATATTATTTATTCAGGTATTCCTTTGACAGTGGTGAAATCCTATGTACCGTATGTAAACTGATTTGCATTTTATTTTTATTTTTGCTGCTGCAGAGTCAGTCATTTTTGGAGATAGGTGACATGCTGTGAACTGAAGCAAATTGACCCCCCAAAAAAAGTCTCCTGTAAAGTTGAAAGTCTGTGCCTGTGCCCCTCTTTTTATTGATATTATTTTACTTTGTACAGGTACTTGTTTCCATATTTCATGTCACAGTTTGATCATATTGTTATAGAGATAATGGTGAATATGGTAAAAGTGATAGAAATATTTAAGATTGATGGAGAAAAAATTCATGACTGGCACAGAATGAAACATAAGTTTCCCTAATCAGCACATGGCACCATTTTACAGGGTTACAGTCTTTTTGTTATTATCCCTTCTTTGGTATTTGGGAAGATGCCTTTGATTTCCATCAATTTAGACTGCCTGTGACTTCAGGACAACTGCTCTGTTTCTGATTTTTTTTTTATTAAAGCGACAACGACATAAAAAAAAAATCCTATCCATTTCCCTGTTTGGGCTATTTTCAGTGCTGTTTAAATGAGGATATTATGTATTTCATTTGCAGTGCTGTTGAGAAAGTTTTGGGAGTTGCTCATGTAACTTAAACTGAGTAAAAAAAAACAACAACAAAACATGAAAGACTTTTAGATTGTTCTCCTTAAAAGTTTTTTCTTGCTGAATCAAAGATTCATTAAAAGTCTGGAAATACATGTACATCTTTTCATTTGCCACCATAATACATGTATACGCATCAGAATTTAATAAAATACATGCAGTTTATTTTCATAGTGAACATTTTCCATATTGTCATTAACACAACTCATTAAACTGTGTGGTATGTCTTATATGCACTTTCTTGTCTTACTGTTTCTGGATGCATGCAATTAATCTCTGCAGTTTACATTTCTCCTAAATTTTACAAAAACACTGGTCCTGTCTGATGTTGTCCAAATTGTAAATAAATTTAAACTGGATTATACAAAATTTTTTGGGTTTTTATTTACAGTCATTCTACTTAAGATGGAGAAAACTATGTGTAGCAACATTGCTTTTCTCAGAAACTGTTTTGTGTTTGGAATTTTGCTGCTCCTATACTATATTAACTCTTTCTGTCCCAATCATTGCATGGTGTGTTGATCACCAATCGCCTAGATGCCCGACCAACCCACAATGCGTCAATCGTCATTAATGTCTCGCTTCCCCCCCACCATCTCCTTCCTGAGGCTAAACATAGTAGCAGACACATCAAATCACACTGAATTGTACAGAACATAAAACTTCTGGTTTTTCCCATCAGTATGGTATATAACAACATGAGCTTTGCATATGTTTTACGCTTGTTTTTGCTATTTGAAAATGTACACCTTAGTAGGGTTATGCTCTGTATTGTGTTCCTTGGGCATCTGGTGCTAAATGGCCGGGGACAGAAACTGAGAAAGAGTTAAACCTTATGGAACTGATTTTTTTTCTTTCTTAAGACTGTAGCCTGATTCTCAATTTGGTTCTCCGTGGTTCATAAAAAATTATTATGGAAAATGATTTCTAATCTATGGTATTAACCTGCAAAACACTAAAATGTGGGTTCACCTGGAACGGAAAAATGACTGGTGAATTCTCAGTGTACAATACTCCACGCACTCAAGTACAAATAAGTAAAACCAATAATACGCCCTACCAACCAGGCTAACTGCAGTTTCATCATCATCACCAAAAGTAAACCTAACATGTCTTAATTAAAAAAACAAAAAACAATAACTAAACAAATGTACATGTGATACTGTATTATTCTTTGTTTTATTACATCTATCCTATAAACACAATTAAACAACATTGGTTGCATTACAAGGAGAATCCCAAATTTGATTCACCCAGTCTTTCTAACCCACTTGCACTCAGCGCAAAATGTCCAAAATACATGCTGCTTCCTTCCCTTCATGAAAATGTGAGTCTTTCTAGTGTGGAACATCGAAGAATGTGTCTGAAGAAGGAAAATAAATGTTGTTATGATATAAACTGCTTATTATTCATCACAGGCTGCCACTCTGACTATATTCAACGTAGATCAAGACAACTGGTCTAATTTCCTACAAATTGTGCATGCCTGAACAGATTACTTAGTTGTCTTAAGTTTAAAATCTGAAAAATCAGATGTACTCACAGTTTTAGTAAAAGATACCACAAATGTCTGCTTATAGTGGTAGTGATCACAGAGGAGAGAAAAACTTGTGTGCAATCCCTCTATCTGCTCATTGCAAGAATGACATTCCACAGACTGATCAAATTGCCAAATGATTGAAATACAAATTTATATAAAACAAAACCAATGTTAACCCTCACCCCACAATGGGCATACCAATACGGCATCTACTATCCATGCATTCACTCTGCATGGGCGTACAAATACGGCATGGTCAAGCTGACCGTGCAAGCCGTATTTTCATGCGTCGGGTCACTGACCTCTTTGAAATGTTCTACTGTCTTATTGCTGACTGTCTCTTCTAAATCAATGGCATTGTGACAAGGACATGTTAACCAGTGAACCACTGGTTGGAATCACAAAGACTAAGCTGTCAAAGGCTCTCCCAACACTTTCAAAAGATGTAACATCGACATGCAAACTGTTGCTCAACTAATTTGCAATATTATCTCCTTTTCTCACAAACTGACTACCATCTAGTGTTGTCTGTATCTAAGAACCAATCAGAAACGAGCTCTGAAATGATCTTTGCCCCAAATGCCCACATTGTTTACTAGTATGTGTCAATCAGAATGAAACAGGCTTGGTTTAGGGCTTGGGGGGCGTGACTAGTTATCAATCATGCTTCGTTCTCACGAAAATTGCAACTGTCAGTTTGGTATCATAAGTCAGATCATTGGTTAGAGACTTCCAGACAAAGGTATTGCTGGTTAATTCATTATCAAGCGTGATAAGGCATAGCAGCGAATGTTTTTATACCAATCAAAGACAAACTGAACCACGTGGACAGCGGTAGTGTGGTCATCATACATCGGCAAGGGTCAGTGCTATATTCTCCGTGAGTAAGGTCACTGACCAGACAGTGGGCTTTAAGCCGTCACGCGCAGGGTGAGCGTTAATTTCTGACATTAAGTCATAATGGATAAACTGCAAACTCAGTGCTTCCAGCAGCCAAGAAAGAAATTCGAGGAAATTTGTCCGGGTCCAGGGCAGCGCCCTGGTAGGGGGTTTTCAATGTCCCCCTGAAGCCGAAGAAAAATTTAAAAAATAGAGGGTAAAAAATCAAAATCTGAGCATGTTGTAGGGCCAATCAACATACTTCACTTCAGACTAGCTAGACCCCTCACAAAAATGTACTAGAGATAGAAGTAGGCTATTAGAAGTCACAGTCTCTTTATACAGTATAAAGTCTAGCATAGTTAAACTATTAGTAAAAACCAAGCACAACTCACAAGTTCAGTACACCACCAGTCTCGGATTTAAGTTTAAATTGCATGTGCATCCATAATAATATTATATGAAGACAGATGAAGAGATCTCCAACAACCAGCAGGAACTGTCACTCGCTGCAGTAACTAGATCTAGTACTAGTAACTCAAACTGGAACAAAAATAAATTCCTCACTCTAGACTCTAGACAGTCTAGCATGCATAGGCCCTAGTATTAGGCTATAGTAATAGTACAAGTATAGGGGCAGGGCATAGGGTCACAGGAAGATTCTTGCAAGTCACTATCTTCATTAAAGAACAAAGCCACCATCATGTTTTGTTTGTTGTTCGATCTCAGAGTAGAAAAACTGCGTCTCTTTCTTAGTTAGTCTTGTCGTCTCGCCCACTCTTTTGTGGCCGGCGGCCTCACCTCTCTCTCTTGAATCGGTCTTATTCTTAACTAATAATAATTTAGTCAAAACTAAGTATAACACCGGGAACTAATTCCGCATGAATAAATAAACAGGAAAGAAAACTATCCTCTAGATCTAGATTAAGACTAGGCAACTAGAAAAAAAAAAATTCAACGATGTCCACAAACTTCAACTAAACAAAGGAAGTAGAATATCAGGATTGCCAGGTACGTTTTACGCTTGGGAGCCAGATCCATTACGCTAGGGAGCCAGGAAAGAGCCAGATTTTGTTTTTCATTTTTTTTTTAACAATTCTTCTTTTTCGTACACCTTTAGACAGCTACCCCTGTCAGTCTAAAGTCTAACGAATAATGCAGTGTCCCGCAGATCCCTAAGTGCCGTACAGTTTCGTGTGTGCCTGGGTGGGTGTGGGCCATATTTCACTTCTGATTGATTGGTGTTCGGGATAGGCATTAAGCAGATGTTCTACTGTTTAATCTACCCATTAAATTCAAGAAAATACTACTGAAAGAGCTAGAAAGAGACACTAGTAACGTCCGTAGTCTATGAATATTGATAGAAAGCCAGAAAAAGAGCCAGAGCCAGAAAACGAAATTTCGGAGCCAGCTATGTTCCAGAGAGCCAGATTTCTGGATTCTGGCACCCAGAGAGCCAAACCTGGCAACCCTCGAGTAGATCCTGCTACGGTCGGGTATTGATGAGGAACCGGGTAACAGTTACTAGTATAAGTAACGGGGACTCGGGTATCAATTAATTCCACTGTTGGCTTTATTAGCTACAGCTAGTAACCGCTCAGCACCCGCGGTAATATAAGTAAATAATACCCGTTCACGACGAGTAGTACAAACATGTTATTCAAGTGTAACCGCACGCGTCGACGACAATATCCGCAAATCGCCGAATATCGTAAATCTTGTACGTTTTATATTGTGAACTTTGCGGATCGAGAGGAATTTTGCGAAACTTGCTGAAATTTCGCGATTTGCGGATGTCTGGAAGCACTGAAACTGATGACCTACATAATCTTTGACATCATTCTAGCCTTTGATGATCTTCTTAGCAACAGAGATCATATCGTCAGTTTCATGACGAAGGGGCGAATAGATAACAAAAGCTGCACATCTATTCACCCATTCGTCATGAAACCGACGATATTGTAAACCAGGACCAATGCACAGGAATTCCAAGTTGTGCTTTTCTCAGAAAAAACCCTAAATATCACAGGAGTTATTGCTGATACAATATCATAATACACTTAAACTTACGTCGCCTATTGGCTCTTATTTCCTCCCACTGTTTTACATTTGCAGGAGCATAACCTGAAAGTAAAAAAAATAAATACATGTAAATTATAAAAACAATGATAACTGAATACATGAACTTATCATTTTAATTTCACTGAGGTCCTGCACGAATGAGCTACATGCACAACTGATGTGGAATTTTAATTAGGTGAAAAAAATTGAAGTAATTCTGGTTAAACAGAATTTTGCTGTCTTTATCACACTATACGTTAATCCAGTTTTCAAAATTATTGTATAATTTACAATGTACTGACTAATAGGACACTGATTAGGAATAGATACTATCACTCATGATCTTTTACAAACTGCCTGGAACCCAAAGCAAGACTGGCATTAATTTGCGAATAACCAGTCACATTTAATATGATAGATGTTCTAGATACTGTAGTTTTATAATCAGAATCTGAAGGTACCATTAGCTGGTGTCTGATGATTGGCAAAGGTGACTTTGATACAGAAAAAAAAGGACAAAACATAAATCACTTCAGCAAATCCCATTCTACTCTGATAACTGTTTTTAGTTTTCATGCAATTATATATAATATGCATGCTTTTGATGGCCTTTGCCTAACTACCAATTTATCGGCATAAAAACATGACAGGGTTGTTAAACAGCTGTCTGATGAGCAAAATTTACTGGACTAGAACTTGGAATGGATCAGGAATCTAATTGTCTCTCCCACTACATGCCTAACCCTCTTGTAACCATGTGAGTACTTACTTGCTTTCGTCAGGTACACATATAATGGGAAAAGCGCAGCTCCAGTGTAGAAGAAGTACCGGAATAAGCGAGCATGCTCCCAATAAAATTTGAATGGGAACTGCTGCACCTTAGAATAGGCTGTCCACTGGAATTTGAAGAGTTCACCTCCACCACGGATCTGACATAGGAAAAAAAACAATCATGGCTTTAAAATGCAATTTCACATAAGTAGAAATTTTAATAAGAATGAGAGAAAAAAAAAATTCTGGTGGACAAAGCCGTAATATTATTGATGAAAAGACATTTACAAGATAATATATATATCATTTTGTTAGTGCAACACTGCTTTCATGGGTTCAATGACTGATAAAATAAGGCCAAATAAACATGGAATGCAAAATCAAATACTGGACCTACTTCTTCCTCTTAAATTCAAATACATACTGTTATTATTTTTGGTGGGTTCTGAATTTATTACACCATTCACAAGAAAGTTGCTCAGAATATCTGCATGTTGAGTTAGGAGACAGGTGATTAATACTGGTTTTCATGTTCTTGCATAAACTGTCCTTGTGAGAAAAAGATCAAAATCAATAGTGCCAAAATATAATTGGCTTCTTCTACACGTTCTCAAATTTTTAGACTACTGGTGCCACCTATCATGTGATCACCAAGAATCCGATCAAGTACATAAATTTATATCTGACGTCTGAAAAGACAAAGTCCCCAAACCATAAATTTGAAAAAAATGTGATAGATGTTAAAAACACACCCATCAAAAAAACACAGCACAACTCCAACATTAACTCGCACAATAAAACAAAACACTATGTATTCCTCAGCACTGACACTGTTACTCACTGCAAAAAAAATGTTGATGCACTGATTTCAATGGACAAAATAGAATTGAAATGATTGGATAAAAACTGTTCAGCTAATTTATCAAAAATATAAACAATTAACCATCAATTTCATTTTTTCATAATACATGTACGTACGGCTGCACTCCACTTACAAGAAATTGAATGCACTTTATAGCTTTGTTTACTTTACAATACACATAAACTGCCAACATTATTCCAGGTATCAAAAGGTGACTGAAAGGACAAAATTTGCCAATTAATATCTCTTGAAGCCGTTATGTTATTAAACCTTTTTTTTTTTTTTTTTTGTGTGGGTGTAAAATGTCTGCACCAAACTGCAAAGGCTAGGTGGGGGTCAAATCTCCTGGATGACAATGGCCCCATGTGTAAAATAACTTCATAAAATACTGAAAACACAGTTGATGAAAAATTTAAAGGAACCACTGACAAAACTCTAACATGATCTCTTTGAAACAATAATACATGGGTAACTACTTGTTAAAATCTGTAAAATATGAAATATAAAGGTGAAAACGCTGACAAAAGAAAACATGACAAACTAATGCCTGTACTTACAGGACAAATTTTTTCTGACACTTTGCCAGGTTCCTCCTGTTTAGTAATATAATGTATTTGAAATCCAAGTTATCCTTTATAACTTTTGGATATCTTGGAACATAACCAGTCACTTGGCTATTAGAACATTACCCATTATTATTCCATTAATTCTGCAATTTAAGTAGATTATTAAAGATACAGTGGACCATCATGTTTAACACATGTACTAAATTATAAACTACTGCCGTGCTGCTTTCAAAGAAAGTAATCTTCAGGTGCATTTAATTTATAAGCTTACTTTGTCCTTTTATTCCAATCCAATTTTCTTCATTAATTGCTATATGACCAGTCATTTCGATGGACATGTAACTCATTTCTTTCGTGTTTTTTTTCTGTCCGCAATGATATAATCAACGACAGTTGCACCTCATTTAACAGGCAATTTCGACAATCAAATGCAAAATTCAACAGTGCCCATACTATGCCACAATCAATCTGCTAATATTTAATAAATTTAAGTGCTATGCATCCCAGGGCATAGAATGTCTCACAGTAGGGGACTCATTTGTGACCTAAAATTAACCACATTTCCACTTGAATGTATTATTATTGTGCTCACCTTTTGTCATTTTTAAGGAAATACATATTCTGGGTATGTATTAGCATTTAATAAACAGAACATTCTGTTATAATGATGAGTCTGATGACCCCATGTGCAAAATAACTGAAGAAATACTAAATACACAGTGATGAAAAACTTAAAGGCACCACTGACAAAACTCTAACATAATTTATACCCTGTACTTATAAATAGTTGTAAAATATGTAAAGGTGAAAACACTGAAAGGAAAACATAACAAACTAATGCCTGTACTTACAGGAGGTATTTTGTCTGAAACTTTGCCGGGTTCTTCCTGTTTAGTAATACATGTATATATTTGTAATCCAAGTTATCCTTTAACTCTTGGATATCTTGGAACACAACCAGTCACTTGGCTATTAGAACGTCACCCATTATTATTCTACTAGATGACCTACCGGGCATTGCCCGGAATAAACAATCATGTGCCCCCCCCCCTCTCTCTCTCACATAATAAAAGTAATAAACTACAGTCTTACTTCAGAACCCATGCGCACCAGAACACTACGCACCAAATGAACGCTTGATACGATTGCTTTTTATGACATGCACGGTACTATATATTACGAAACAAACATGCAAAAGTACAAATGTTACATAGCAATAAACATTGTTTTTTTTTTTTAAATACATGCTTGGAGTAAACAACTTTTAATTATAGCCATCATCTTCCTTATCTCAATTGCCACCTTCCTGCCAAATTTAAGGCCTGAAGAGTGTATAGTTTGGTCAGTTAGTCATGCCAAAGGTTGCAAGTTACTGAAATATATAATAGATTTTGCAATTTAAGTAGATTATTGAAGATACTAAATTATAAACTAAATATTGCCATACTGCTTTCAAAGAAAGTAATCTTCATGTGCATTTCATGAACTTACTTTGTCCTTATTCCAATCCAATTTTCTACAGTAACTGCTGTATGTATGACCAGACATTTTGATGGACAGGTAACTCATTTCTTTCTTTTTTTTCTTTTGTCCACAGTGATATAATGAGCAACACTGCACTCACTTAACAGGCAATTCTGACGGTAAAATGTAAATTCAATGACAGTGCCCATACTATGCCAATCAATCTATTTAATAAATTTAAGTGCTATGCATCCTAGGGTATGATACGGGTCTCATGGCCAGGAACCTAACTCATTTGTCATCTAAAATTAACCATATTTCCACTGCAATCACAATGGTACACAATTTGCTGACATAGTATCTTTTTGAAAGAAAGAAATATTCTGGGTATCAGCATTTAATAATGTAATGATGAGTCTGATGTCACGGCTACATCCAAACCTTTAAAACCATGAACTACATGTATATTAGTTACAAAGATCCATGCTCAAGCCGGCTAAGTGTGATGCGTTTTTGAAGTTCTGTAGCCTTTCACTGACAGAAAAAAAAAATTGCAAAACTGACGAGTACTTGGGTGTAACCATCACAACGATGTTTTGTTCCCATGAAAAAATGCCTACCAATACCATATAGATCTAGTAGGGGTGACAGGATAGATAGATCTAAAATCAATGCACTAGGTGCGGTCAACATGTCGGTGCGGTCAATATTTATTTTTCCATACAGTTTCATTTGCGGGTGTATTTGTGACTAATCCACATTTTGTGACGTTCTTATCAAGACATCACAACATCAAATCGCATATGAGATTATGACTGTTATCTAAGCTTGTATTTTGCATTGAATAACTTTTCAAAGTTTTGTGTCCCCAAAACTTCCATCTTGAGTTCAAAGGTAAATTTGTGACCCTACAGTTTTCTCCATTTAGTGGTCTGGTGTAAGCTCGCAGAAGTGCTCTGGACACTCTACTTTGAGTGGATTTTCATTAAAAATATGTTTTCTGGGTATTATGAGCGTGATTATGCACATATGGCACTGACTGCACTGACATGCATTCATCTGACACCTTGCATGAGGTGCAGTCACTGGTAGTTGCAGTGTGACATCAGTGTTGTGTTTGCATCAACTGGGATCACTAGCAGCATTATTTCTTATATTTATATTATTAATAATAATAATAATAATAATAATAAATTACATTTATATAGCGCATTTCCAATAAATGCTCAATGCGCTTTACAAGTAATAAAAACTCATTCCTCTCTCTCCCACACTCCCTCTCCCCACCCCCCTCTCTCTCCCTTCCCATCACATTCTCACTCCTTCTATCACATGCTCTCTCCCCTCAGGTAAGTCAAGAAAAATAAGCCTGCTGGAACAAAAAATGCTTTAGCTGCCTTTTGAAACTTACAAATGATTTTTTTTGTCTCAGTTCCATAGGTAACTTGTTCCACATTAAGGGGCCAATATTTTTATATGTGAATGATCGTTCACCATAACATCTGTATGATTTCACAGGTGTCACTAGCATGGTGGAATCAGTGGAGGATCTTAAACTTCTCCCTGGTGTATACAGTTTTATCAAATCTTGTAAATAAGAAGGAGCCGAGTCATTCAGACATTTGAAACACAGGATGCAGATTTTAAAAATTATCCTTTGCTTCACGGGGAGCCAATGCAATTCTTTCAGGAGTGGTGTGATATGATCTCGTTTTTTTGATTTGGTTATCAGCCTGGCAGCATTATTTTGGATTACCTGTAGACGATTCAAAAATTTTGTATGAATACCCGCTAAAAGTGAATTGCAGTAGTCCAGTCTAGACAAGATAAGGGATGTAACTAATGTTTTTGTGGTCTCTTCATTTAGATACTTTCGGACAAGGCTTATTCTTCTCAACTGAAAATTTAAGGATTTAGACAGAGATCCTACACCTGAACCCATTGACAAATGGTGATCAATAAACACACCCAAATTCTTTACAACTTCTTTGCATGATAATTCATGGCCATTGAAATCAATGGTGACATTTTCAAGATCTTTTGTTAATCGTGGGTTGTGGAATAGAATTATGTCTGATTTGTCTTCATTTAATTTCAATTTGTTTGTTGTCATCCACATTTTAATTTCCTGAACACATTGTTTAGTGGCGAGAGTCATATTTGACAGATCTTGAATGGTGCCATCAATATATATCTGAACATCATCCGAATAAAAGTGATATTGTAGTCCATGAGTTTGTAAAATACTTGCAAGGGGCTGCGTATAGAGTGTAAAAAGCACAGGACCAAGGACAGACCCTTGTGGAACTCCATAGTCTAATGCAACTTGTTTAGAAAAACTGTTCTTAATTTGCACTGACTGAACTCTGTTCTGTAAATACGACTTGAACCATAACAGGGCAGTACCCGACATACCAAAAGAGCGCTCAAGTCTTGTAAGTAAGATAAAATGATCGATTGTATCGAAAGCTGCAGATAGGTCTAAAAGGGTCAAAAGACACAGCTTCTTACTGTCAATATAATCTAAAAAATCAGAGGTTACTTTTATGAGTGCAGTTTCGGTACTATGTTGAGCTTTTTATATGCAGACTGAAATTTTTCTTGCAATCCATTTATTTCAAGGTGTGCCAAAATTTGACCTAAGACAATCTTTTCCAAAATTTTTGAGACAAATTGCAAATTGGATACTGGTCGATAATTTTTGAAGCCATTTTCATCAAGCCCAGGTTTTTTCAATAATGGTTTTACAATGGCTTGTTTAAAGGAACTGGGCACTGTGCCTGTGACAAGTGACATATTTACTATTTGAGTAATGTGAGGTACGACAAGATCAATACAGGTTTTGAGTACATGAGCAGGCATGGGATCAAGGTCACACGTTTTTATAGTGGAATTATTGATACAGAGTAAAACATCTCTTTCTGAGACTGGACAAAACGAATCTAAAACTTGTCCAGTAAACTCAGGGAAATCTAAATTCTCGCTTGGTTCTAGATCGAGTGAAGAACGGATGTTTTCAATCTTGTTACTGAAAAATGTTATAAATTGATCACACAACTCGTCGTCTGACCCTATGCAGGGGAGGGGAGATCTTGTATCCTTTCCTAGAATGGTGTTGGTTGTACGAAAAAGTTCTTTGCATGACTTTACGTCATTAAGTTCATTGATGTAATGTCTCTTTTTGTTTTCCTCGATGACTTTGTTGACTTTATCTCGTTGTTTAATGTACGTGTCTCTATGAACTTGTAGTTTGGTTTTCCTCCACCTTCGTTCAGCCTGTCGTCGGTGTTGCTTGGCTTCTTTGATTTCAAGTGAAAACCATGGCGAGTATGGTCTGATGGAGATGTTTCTTCTTGTGAGTGGGGCATGTCGGTCGATTGCAGCCTTCAGGGTGTCATTGAAGGTGTCTGCATTGAGAGATGGTAGATCTGCCAGTGATTGGCTTACATCTCCTCGAAATGAAGATGTGTCTATTTTTCTAGTATTTCTGGATAATATAGTTCTTTTCTTCTGCCTTGGTTTGGAGAGGTTCATGTCTGCCATCAGAAGGAAGTGGTCAGAGATGGCCTTGTCTAGTACTTGATGGTTTAAAATGTGTGGGTCAGCTGTGCTGGCAATCAGCAGATCTAAAATGTGACCACACTGATGCGTTGGTTCATTGATTAGCTGTACTAGATCATGGTCGTGGAAAACTGACACAAGAAGTTTAGTGTCAGGAGCAGAGGTATCATCAAAGTGAAAGTTAAAATCACCAACGATGTAAAAAGGAGATGTCGCCTGCTCCAGATGAAAAAGTAGATCTTGAAACTCGGAGAAGAATTCGCTGCTCGTGAACATGTTTTTCTTGTTGGATGGTGGCCTATAAACACAAACCACACGACAGATGAGTTGTTCTGATCTAACAATCGCAGTGACCACTTCAAATGTACGATACGAAACACCATCGTTGACAAATTTTATATGCTGGCCTTGTCGATACATGAATGCAATTCCGCCACCGCGCGTGCTGCGCGGAAAAGATTTGAATTCATAACCTGGTGGTCTAATGTCTGCTATGGTGGATTCATCACCTTCTGTAGTATGTGTTCTGCGCCTAACAGGCTGCATTTCATCTGCTCCAGTTTAATTACTATTTCTCTGTGGTTTTTCTGGCTTATGTGGATTGTTTTTTATACCAGCCTGTAGTTCTCATTATGCTCTTTCGTGTGATGTAAAAATGGACCCAAAATCTGCAAGATCAAGACTGTTGTTTGTCATGGAACTCTTAATTTTGGCCATAGTGCTAGTGAATTTACTCAGCCATTGTTACTACCTATCCTTGAAACAAGTGAACCATGTTAACTCAGACCAGTTGCAATGTGTCAGCAAGCACTGTGTCAGTTCACCTCTAGGTCTAGACTACCACCTTGGCAATGAAACCAGTGAGCGTGTCAAGCACAGGTATACAAGAGAACAGCTGATGTGTACAAACAGTGAACATTTAAGTATACACCATGGACTGCTGTGTCATCTCAGTCAATTAGGAATAAGAAGAACTTGCAACTGTAAACAGAAAGTTAAAAAGTCTAAAAGAGGAACGAGAGGAGGTACACGAAAGCAGAGGCAGATTCGTGTTGTGTGTAATGCAGACAAACACTGTGTCCAGACAAGAGACAAGAGGGGTGTCATTACACCTAATTTGATCAACATCAATACAAGCAATGTTCTCACTGAAGACTCTGATGGAAACTGTAAGATCCTATATTTGAATGCACAGTCAGTATGCAACAAAACAACAATAATCAGTGACATAATAAGTGAAGCCATGGCTGACTTGGTTTTCATCACAGAAACATGGCTACCTCCAGATGGGGATGATGCAGTAACATCACAGCTCAGACCCCCTGGATATGAAATCCATTCAAATTCAAGACAAACTAGTAGAGGTGGCGGTGTGTGTTTGATCTACAGGGACTGTACTAAGGTAAAAATGGAAGACATCAATGAATTCTTGTCATTTGAATGTATCAAAGTCACAGCATTTAACACCGTTTTTCTCTGCATTTACCATCCACCACCTAAAACGAAGAATGCAGGTACACACAAAGTTTTCGTAGAGGAATTTGCTGACCTTCTCAATACATTTACAAACAAATGTGACAGCCTCGTTTTCCTGGGTGACTTCAACCTTCATTTTGATAAACCAACAGATACCTATGTTCGGTCTATGACATCATTGCTGAACAATTACCACCTCCAACAACTGTTAGACAAACCGACCCATAGGAAACTCCACATCCTTGACTGGCTGATCATACGGGAAGACTCCACCAATGTGTACAACGTGAATGTCTCGGACAAACTGTTGTCAGATCATTTTCCCATAACTTTCTCGTTCAACTTCCCAAAACCCAAAACCGTAAAACGACAAGTAACATCACGAAACATCAAATCCATCAATCTGAAATCTTTCACAGACACTCTAAAAAGTGCATTTTCCAACGTGTCGGAATCACAAGATGAGGACCTAGCAGGCTATTACAACAGCCAGCTCAGTAAGGCTCTGGATGAGCACGCCCCTCCGAGGATACTGACCATCAGCCATCGTCCAGCTGCCCCATGGTACACACTTCGCATTAAGGAGGCGAAACAACAACGGCGTAGAGCAGAAAGAGAGTGGAGAAGAACAAAACTAACTGTCCACAAACAGATTTACGAACAACACATCCATAATGTGAAAGTACTCATTAACTCTGAAAGAAAATCTTTTTACAGTGAAAAAATTGTAAATTGTAAAAACTCTAAGATCATTTTTACCATTGCTAATGAAATGAAAGGAATGTCCAAAACACCTGCACTACCTAACAACATTCCCACCTCAGAGTTACCTGATAAATTTGGTCAATTTTTCTCTGACAAAGTGTATAAAATTCGTAGTGAACTAGATCACGATAGAAATGCTGATGAGTCTGATTTAAATGTTCTTACATCACATTGCGCATATACTGGTAGCACACTTGGTGAATTTAAACCAGTCACTTAGGAAGAAATTAAAAAACTTTTTGTCATCACCACCAAAATCATGTCCTTTGGATCCAATCCCCACCACTCTTTTAGTCCAATGTCTCGATACACTTCTTGATTCTATAACATCTATCATCAATCAGTCTTTACAGTCAGGGCAAGTTCCCACATGTTTCAAGAAGGCTTTGGTAATACCTTTATTGAAGAAAAAGAGTCTGGACCCAAATGAACTAAAAAATTATCGCCCTGTGTCCAACCTACCTTTCCTGTCCAAAATCCTCGAAAAAGTTGTTCTAGCTCAACTTAAAGAACATCTTAACTTGAATGATTTGATTGAGCCTTTCCAATCGGCCTACCGGGAAAATCATAGTACCGAAACTGCCCTGTTGAGAATAGTAAATGACATCTTACTATCAAGTGATGATGGTAAAGTCACCATTCTCACCTTACTGGATCTGTCCTCTGCTTTCGATACTATCGACTATGTTGTCCTTCTCCAACGGTTATCCTTTAATTTTGGAATCAGTGGCAATGCATTATTATGGCTCACATCGTATTTGAGAGAAAGATCACAGTATGTCACCGTACAAGGTAACCTGTCCACCCAGTTCCCATTGAGATTTGGTGTTCCTCAAGGTTCAGTCCTTGGCCCTATTTTGTACACGCTGTATACATTTCCATTGAGCCAAACAATAAGATCTTACAATATTGATTACCATATGTACGCTGATGACACACAGCTGTACAAATCTTCCTATCCTGGTGACTTGCCAATTTTGGTAGCAAAAATTGAAAATTGTTGTAGAGCTGTGAAGTTGTGGATGGAAAATAACAAACTGAAATTGAACAATGATAAAACCGAGGTTATTCTTTGCTCCACTAGCAGTAAACTGAATTTGGTAGATGCAAACATCACAGGCATACAGTTTGACGACACTTTCGTTGAATTTTCAAGCCCAGCAAAAAACCTGGGCGTACTTCTTGATAGTACATTGAGTATGGAGCGTCATCTAAACAGCTTGGTTAGATCGATATTTTTTGAGATTAGGAAAATTTCACGAATGAAGCCTTTTTTAACCACAGATGCCATTAAGACCCTGGTAACATCCTTGGTTTTGTCACGTCTTGACTATTGTAATTCACTGCTGGCGGGTCTTCAGGAAGAAAAGATTTCAAAACTTCAGAGAGCACAGAACTGTGCAGCTCGTCTTGTTCTTGGAAAATCAAGATATCACAGTAGCACAGAGTTACTCAAAACACTTCATTGGTTGCCTGTTAAAGCACGTATCGAGTACAAGATTGCACTAATGTGCTTCAATTTCTTTGAATCTTCCACCCCAAATTATTTAAGTGCAGTTTTGTTTTCCTATATGCCCGCCAGAGCCCTGAGATCATCACAGGACTCTAGGCTTTTGAAAGTCCCACGATGTAACCTAAAGAGGTTTGGAGAAAGGTCGTTTTGTTACATTGGTCCCACTATTTGGAACTCCTTGCCTATCTCTTTGAGATTCGCTGGCAGTGCTGCCATTTTCAAGACGGGGTTAAAAACATATTTATTTGAGAAATATCTATAGTGTGTGTGTGTGTGTGTGTGTGTCTGCCAGCTGGCCATTTATGTGTACGTGTGTGTGTGTGCATATATTCCATCATGTTATTGTAAAGCGCCTTGAGGCATGGCTAAAGGCGCTATATAAATCTACTTTATTATTATTATTATTATTATTAACCAAGATTCGGTGATACACAATAGGTCAATGTTCAGTTCAGCATTATTTCTTATTTATATTATTAATATGATTACATGATAAAAAAGAGTTTAAAAAAAAGAGCCACTGCACACCA